>JASKGM010009911.1:0-38453 GCA_034509205.1 Ceratonia siliqua | reverse complement strand
AGGACCAAAACGTAATTCTTGAAAGTGTAAGGGTCAAGATGCAATTATTGAAATATTTGGGGTCAAAATGATATTATATGTTATTTCTATGACCCCACTGAACAAAACTCCTTAATCAATATCTGATTTAATCAAGTATAATGGTAGAAAATTGGTTACTTTTGTGCAATTTGAGAGAATAAATGTTTCGATTTTTTGCATGATATACCTCTTGATTTGCTTGGATTTCATGAGTTGTGGTTAGTGATTCTATTCTACACTTTTCCTCTGTCGATTTACCCTGTTTTTCGAGCTCAAGCAAGAGCTTCCATGGCTTCAGCGCACCATGTGAAGAAGAAGAATACCTTACTGGCGACTCATTGGAGGCACGTGTGGCCCACTCTAGGGCCAAATTTTCCCTTTTTTGATACCGTGCTATAATATTCAATGTTATCAAAACCAGACCGGACCGGTAGATTCACTCAAAAAAATTGGAAAATGGGAACCAAACCGGTCCGTTCCACATAAAAAAACCAAAAATTCAGAACCTGGTGATGGACCCATCGAATCGGGTCGGACCGGTCATAACCGGGCAGGTTAACGGGTGGGTAAGTTTTGGATCTCTTTTTTTTACACGTTTTGATCGAAACAACGTTGTTTCGAGTGTTTTTTTTTTTAAATAAAGACGGCGTCATTTTAAAATAGGGCTTAGGTTAAGTGCTGCAACCTTCCCTATTCTGAACTTAGAATAGACGAATATCGAATAACTGATCCAGTGAATCAGTGATGCTCAAAGATTGCGAAGTGCGAACGGGGGAAGAGAAACTGGGAAACTGACTCCAACGAACTCCGGTCAACAGCCACTGCCACTTTTCGGTGATTTTCGCGGTAGTCTTCCAAACAAAAGCAGTTAGTGTTGCTGACTTATTTCCAGAATTTATATCAATGTTCTACTATCCGCTTAACAATCAATGGTTTTAAATTTGGCTTTCTTGTTTTTGGGTTTATTAAATCTTTTCAAACCAATGCATGTTAAATAAAGATGATAAGATACCACTAAAGAATATATTTGAGGAATCTGATTCTGTATTATTTGTCTATTAGCTAAGTATGTAGTGAATGGTCTATCAAACTCAGTGTTGGGAGTAATCTCTTCCAAAATTGTGTTCTGTGTCTGAGGGAATCCTTACTTTAATTACTTTAACCTGTCTTGGGTTTAAGTGTATTTCAAATTTATTTAACATCAGATTCTGCAGATAAAGGAAAAGAAGGAAAGTACGAGATTATAATTATATTGTTTAAGAATGACATTTGTAGTATTCTTTATCAGATAATTTCGAATATTGAATCAAAATATCATGATATACCATTCACATTCACTATTTTCTACCAATAAATTGAAAAGACATGAATGCATATTCCTTTTCTAGCAGTTTTAGAGTGAATGTATATGGTAAAAGTCAAAACCTTCACAATCCATATAAGGTTTACACTTAACTAGCAGATACATAGTAGTACCCGGCCAACAAACTACAACATCGTGATCCAAAGTAACACTAGAGTGAACAAGAATAGTCCTAGTCATTACACCACCAGCTCGAAGGTGTAACTGCTATCTTTAACTAATTTAGCTTTATCAAGTAAAATGATGCCATGATCATAAGATGTTTTATATACAAATCTTATCTGGTTGGTTGTTTTGCATCGTTTGAAATCCCAATCTTTGGTATGACAAAATTTATCTTCAAAAATTATTGCATCATGTTTTGTTGCATGCGTACAGCAAAGCATTAATCATTTAAAATAGTTTCAGTATCCAATTAACACGTTTTGATCTCGTGAATTATCAAATATCAATGTATAAATGTTTGGTTCCATTTTCATTTCACTTTTGTGATCTAAGGCTCATTCCAAGCTGGTGCATGACTTATTCAGATAGTTAGGAGATTGTTGTTTTCCAATTCTAGGATTTAGACATGATTTCTAATCTTTGTTTTCACGAATCTATTATATAGGTTGAATTCAATCAAAATGATGGTTTTATATGGATTCTCATGACATTATATATTCTTTGTGTTTTAGAAATTACAAGTTTTATGAACATATGAAAGCAAAACACTACTTGTTTTGAATTTTTTAAAATCATCGGTTGATTCCTTAGGTAAGATGAATCCCACCAATGCTAGTAATGATATGCCCATATCATTGATGCAATCTACAGCATCTACAAATGTTCGTGGGAAGACTAATCCTGCATGGGAGCATTTTGCTTTGAACAAAGAAGGAAAGACAAATTTATACACTTATTTATATTGTGGCTCAGTATACAAGGGTCGAGGCATAAATAGAATGAAGTATCATCTTGCTGGCATACCGGGTCAAATAACCGCTTGTAAAAAGGTTCCTCATGATATTCGCCATCAAATGGTAGAGATTTTGAATGAAAAGAATCAAAGTAAGGAGAGGTTAAAGGAACTAAATGAAGCATTTGAAGATGTTGAAAAGGAACAAGAAGTTCAAGAAGTTCACCAAAGTATGCCTTGTCCTTCCAAGAATCAAACTCTAGCACAAGATAAAGGAAATAGAAAAGCAAAAGTTGATATTGCTAGTTATTTTACTCCAAGAACAACTTCTGGTTCACAACCAACCCTCAAGAGTGTATTAGCAAGTAAAGAAGCATTAGAAAAAGCTGATATGGCAATTGGTAGATGGCTTTTAGATGCCTGTATTCCATTCAATGCTGTCCAATCACCATACTTTCAGCCAGCAATAGATGCCATTGCTGCTATTGGACCAGGATATAAAGGTCCATCTTATCATAATGTAAGGGTTAATATATTAGGAGGTTGTAAGAAAAAGTGTCAACTAATTGTTGAAAGCTACCGAAGCAATTGGGCAAAAAATGGATGTACAATTATGGCTTATGATTGGAGCGATCAAAGGCAGAGAACATTGATAAAGTTCTTGGTATACTGTCATTCTGGAATTGCATTTGTGAAATCTGTTGATGCCTCTGATGTGGTGAAAGATGCAAAAAACTTGTATAACTTGTTCGCAGAATTTATTAAGTGGGTGAGACCTGCTAATGTTGTGCATGTAGTGACAGATAATGCAGCCAATTATGTAGCAACTGACAAGTTGATACGTGAAAGATATGACCATATATATTGGTCACCTTGTGCTGCTCATTGCTTGAATCTCCTTTTGAAGGATATTGGTAACATGTCTGATATCGTAAAACTTGCATCACATGCTTCAAAAGTGACTGTTTTTATTTACAATCATATGATATTTTTGTCTTGGCTTAGGAGAAGACCTGGTTGGATAGAGATTGTACGTCCTGGAGCAACTCAGTTTGCTACTACTTTTATCACTTTAAAAAGCCTGTATGATCATAAGCAACATTTACAAGCTTTAGTGATAGACAACCACTGGACGAGTCATAAGTTGAGTAAAAGTACCGCTGGAAAAGTTGTTAGTGATATAATCCTGAATAATAAATTTTGGAATGACTGCTTCCAAATTTCTCAAGTTGTGGCTCCCATTATTAAGTTGCTAAGAATTGTAGATGCTGATAAGCCATCTTTGGGTTATATTTATGAAGGCATGCAAAGGGCTAAGAATGTAATCAAGGAGATGTTTAGGAATAAGAGAAGATTGTACTTGCCTTATACACAACTTATTAAGGCTCGATGGGATAAGCACTTGAAGTGTGATCTTCATGCAGCAGCTTACTTTTTGAATCCTACATTTTTTTATGATGAAAATTTTATTGAGAAAAATAAGGTTTTGCGAGGACTTCTTGATTTGCTTGATATAAGAAGCATTTGTAATGATCCATTATAAGCATTTAATGACATAGACGTGTATCAAGGTCGCGAAGGTAGTTTTAGTCGACCATCTGCTCTCAAGGCGACAAAGACAATGCAACCTGGTAAGCATTAATTTGTTCACAAATTTAAACAATTATTAATGTTTTCTTTGTTTAATACTTTAAAAAATCTATTATACTAATTATGTTTGTCTGTTTGGTTATATATGTAGATCAATGGTGGAGATTGTTTGGTTATGATGCTCCAAATGTAAGACAAGTAGCAATTCGTATCCTTAATCAAACAGCTTCTTCTTCAGGATGTGAGTGAAATTGGAGCTTCTTTGAATGTATCCATACAAAGAAAATGAATAGACTGGAGCATCAAAGACTTAGTGATCATGTGTATGTTACTTATAATTTGTGTTTGAAGAACAGGTATTAAATAATTAAATAAACTAGAGATTACATTTTATCATTACTTATATTCTTTATTTACTTACTTATTATAATTGTATATTTAATATTTACTCGAATGTTTTGTTTTAGGTTACATTAAAAACAATCAAAAATAGAAACTATGATCCAATTGATTATGAATGCATTGACACGCTTGATTTTTGGACTGTTGAAGAAGAAGCATCAGAGTTTGATAATGACGATCTTGATAATGCTATCTATGAAGAAAATGCAATTCCAATAAATGGTAATGGTAAGTAATCCAATATCCTTAATCTTTGATTATAAAATATGTAAAAGTCTCAAGTATCCTTTTTAATATGATATCATAATTAACTTTGGCGTTTTGCTTGTTATGTAATTAGGTGAGAATGATATTGGAACAACAGAACAAGTTGAACAACCATTTGTGCATTTGGAATCAATTGATGATCATGATAATGACAGTGATTGCAGTGGTGATGGTCCCATCCTAATTGTTGGATTAAATGTTGATGAATGTTTTAATGATTGATAAATTTTAGATTATGGAATTATTTGTTTTTGTGATTGAGATTTGAGTTATTTAACTGACAATGTTGTATACTTATGACTTTTATGATTGTGGACTTATTTAAGTTATTTTAGTTAGTTCACGACTTCATGATTGTAATTTACTATTTTGTAATAAAATTATTTAATGATGTTTCAATTTTAATTTTCAAGTATATTAAATTAAATTTATTAGTATTTATTAGTAATTTAGTTGATTATTTTATTGTTAATTTATTTTTTTGAGTAATAATTATTATATATATAATATATTAATATTTTACACTATATACATATATTTATATATTATAAATTAAAAAATATTATTTAAATAAAATCCAGTTCGACCTCGGTTTGACCCCGGTTGAACCATTGACTCATGATCCTCTATTTTCACCGGTTCAATGATTGGTCCGGTTTTAAAAACATTGATAATATTTGTCTTAGTTTTAATGGTACAATAAAATTTATTTTTTGAGCACTCTAGATATTTTTTATTATTTTGATAAATTTTGTGCATAAATAAATTATATAAATATTTTATTTTATGTGTTTTTTTAAGCATGGAAAACCTTTCTGTACTATCTATTGGTGTTTTGTGTTATTCACTCTCCTTAGATAGCTACAATTGGATATTTTTTATTATTTTAATAAATTTTGTGCATAAATAAATCATATATAAATATTTTTCTATGCTTTTCTGAGTTTTTTAAGCATGAAAAAAAAATTTTATGCACGATTTGTCGGTGTTCTGTGTTATTCACTCTCCTTAGATAGCTACAATTTAAATTGGTTTATAAAATGTTTTGAATAAGTGTCACAACGTGACGACCAGTGAAAAATCATTGTTTTATGACTTTTGGGTGCGTAAGGGAAAACGCAAAGAAAAAATAGAATTGCCACCAATTAATTAGAAGGATAATTGGTATCCTTAAAAAAGAAAGAAAAACTGGCCCTTGGAACCAGAGGAAGGGTTCAGGAGTCTAATTACATGTGGGAAAGGTGTTAGGCACCCCACAACGTCCATCTCTAAGGTTGGTTACCTTAAATTGTTTGTGCTTAAAGAATTTTAATATATATATATATATATATATATTTCCCTTTTTTAGATTACCCCCTTTTTATTAATAACATAAAGACAAAAATAGAAAGAGATAACTAGATCTGCCTTACCTAGTAAATGCTTATGTACCCCAAAAGATATCAAGGTCAACGTAATTCGAAATATTTGGATAAGTCGATGAAGTTAGGGTGTTTAGGGGAACATAAAATTCCACTTAAAGCCTGGATAGAGGATTGGAACATGAAGAATATACCTCCACTAAATGCCCGAGAAAATTGAGACTTTGGGAAATGTAAAAAATTTCCACTGAAAGTATAGAAAAAGAAATAATCAGGACTTTGGGAAAGATGAACTTCTACTGAAAGCCCGTGATTTGTTAATTTGGAGAGGCTCTTGGATGAGCCGTTGAAAGTATAGTTCTTTTTCAAAATTCCCACTTTAACTTGGATGGGCCGTTGGAACCCATTTCAAAAGCTTAATTTGGAGAGGCTCTTGATGCCTATTAAAAAAGAACTACTTGGATAAATTTTGAAATTCATTTTAAGTATTAATTTGAATAGGCCCATTAAGCTCCTTTAGAAGCTGAATTCTTAGGTCCCTTTCAGAAACATTAGGCCTAAAGAAATGTGATCTTACATTAGTGGGTCTTTGGACCCCTTTTACACAATCCTATTAGGCCTTAGGACCCTTTGCTTGTTCAAAGGATGTTGGACTCAAAAGCTCTAATTCTATGGGTATTTCACTTTGGCCATTAAAGCTTTTTGTTCATTGCTCCTCTTTTCATTACCTTTAAGAAAGGAGTCTGAGTGCATTGACTAATTAATTTGGTGTTTGGTGAATCCAGAACGAATCCCTTACCAAACCAAATATTAAAACCACAAATGGGTAAAACCTATACCCCAAAGAAGAGAAAGAGGAATGAGATGGTGAAGAAAATTACAACCATTTTATGCAAAATGACTCAATCATGAAAGTACCAGATGAAGCGCACCATTTCTAAATCCAAAGGAAACATAATATAAGTCCCTACTTAAACCAAAGGACCCGAATCCTTGGGATACACAGTATGGACCATGAATTAAAATTACACTAACATATCCAATCATCTTCTGAATAACATAATTATGAATTAAGTATTTTTTTTCTTTCATTTTGAACATGGTTGAGGTATATCAAGAGTGAATTATAACTTCTAATCCAATATATACACAAATCTTTTAACAAATTCATGTTTTAAGAAGTGATCCCCTTTACAGACCTAGAGAGAAATTGGTTTCATCCTGTTTAACAGCGACCAACTTAAACCTTCTAATAGTTCATTTCAAAATCTGAATATGTAATCAGCATTTGAATCATGAGCATTTATATTCAACACACAATGTAACTAGTTTATATGAATTCGGATATTTGAATACATTAGCAGTAGTCCATATTTCTGAAACCCAATATACTTGTAATGACCAATATAAGTATAATTCATTCCTAAAAAAGAATATGTGTTGTATTTGATTAAGCCAGAATCAACACCTCCAGAATACCAATTTTAGCATGTTTAAAGCAAACCCAACAACGTACTCCAATCAGATCAATAAAAGTCTCAAAACCATCAAAATGTATATGCTAAAATTACTTGTAACATGCTTTAACCTGAACCATCTTAAGTTAAATGTGACCTTGAACCATACAAACAATCTTAGTAGATGGTTTAAGGTATTATTGGGTAGAAGATGGGAATAATGGAATTAAGACTGATTTGATTAACCGAAAGCAAGCAGGTAAGCAAACCCCTTTTAGAATGAAACCTTACCTCTGACGCTTTAAAAACCAACTCCATAACTCGCTAAAAACCCTTTTCTTTTGGTTTCACTATCTCGCCTTGGTTTCTTTTTGGCTCGAGACCTTCTCTCCCTTGATTTGTCAATCTCTCATCTTCCCCCTCTGTTTTTTATTCAAGACCTCATGTCTTCTATAGCCAGGTAAACTCATCCTCTGCCATTGCATTACCCATGGTAGCATGAAATAAGGGATTTAGAGGGTGGGTAAGGCGTTGAGTTGTGGTCAGATGGGACTGAAGTCTAAACCTTGTCGAAAGCAGAAGAGAAAAGAAACAACAGCTAGAGCAGAGATGGGACCATGGCAGAGGCGCGCGAGTGATGTTGGCTGCTGTGCAGTGGCTTGCAGAGATATGGGGACCACCGTGAGGAGGGAGACAGGGGCATGGCCATGGCAGATTGGGAAAAGGACATGGTGCAGAGAGGAGGGTGAAGGGTTAAGCTAGGGTAACAAAATAGGGAAAGGAAATCGGTTGGATTCGGGTCAGGTTAAGGGTTAAGTTGGTAGGCTGTACCGGTTCAAGACCTAGGCTGGACCGGTTCAAGACCTAGGCTGGACCTTTTTTTTTTTGTTTAGCATTCGTTGGGTTGCCACAAAAAATTGGCCTTTAGGCTCCCTTTTTTTTTCTTCCTTTATTATTATAGTATATATACTTTTTGTTTATGCCATTTTGTAATTTTTTTATCTATTTATTATTATATTTTTATCATTATTATTCCTACTAGTATTATTTTTATGTTTTATTTATTTTTTTGAGAGAATTTTAAAATTTTAAGGGATACTTGGACAAAATCATGTGTTTATAGTTGCCCCTCTTTACTTATTTCTTGATTGGGGGAAAGATGAATGATCAGCGATTTTTCATATTTTCCCATTAAGAACAAGTAAAGACTAAACATAAATTTTGTCCAGGATATCGTTGCATTGGCAAGAGAGACCTCACTTGAGGTCATAAGGAATTGTGAATCATTAAATGGGAATTTAGCACGTAACACTTTTATCTTACTAGATAATCTGAAAATTGGCATGAAAGAATCGACGTGCATAGTAAAATGAAAGGAATCGGTACAGAAGAATTGACGCTCGCAACAAATTGAAGGGAACTGGTACGAAAGAATTGACGTATACAATAAATTTGAACGGAACCAGTACAAAAAAATTGATGTACGCAGTAAATTAAAAGGAACTAATATGGAAGAATCGACGTACACAGTAAATTGAAAAGAATCGGTATGGAAGAATCGACGTACATAGTAAATTGAAAGGAACTGGTACTGGAGAATCAACATACGCAGTAAATTGAAAGGAACTAGTACGGAAGAATTGACGTATATAATAAATTGAAAGGAATCGATATGGATGAATCGAGGTATGCAGTAAATTGAAAGGAACCGGTACGGAAGAATCGACGTACGCAGTAAATTGAAAGAAATCGGTACAAAAGAATTGACGTCCGTAGTAAATTGAAAGGAATCGCTAATCCTAAGGTTGATAATAAAGAAACTAAGTATCATCCCAAAAATAATGGTAAGGTGTAAACGTGACTTACCTGTGTCTTATTTAAGTCAGAAGATGCCTAATAAATATGATGATAATGCAATAAAGATAGTATAGGATAAAATCACCTCCCTGAAAGAAAATTTTTTCAAAAATGTGCATGGTAATCCCAAGAAAGGTTTGCCAAGCGTGTCCCTTTTCTGTCACCCTCTTATATTTTTATAGAATTTTGTCAAGCAAATCCAAAGCATTTATTCTGGGTGCCTGGATACTACTATCGTATACTTAGAACATGTTCATTTGGAGAAGATTTTGGGGTCAAACCAAACCAACTCAAAGGACCTCTGCTACTTTCTCGTGAGACGCAGCCAATCGCACCAAAGTACGCTAGAGTAATATGCATTTTAAGTATTTAAATTCAAATATTATCCAAAGAAAGAGGTGATTAAGATAGAAGTCGATTAAATGAACATAACTTCTTTTATTAAATTACAGGTATTCAAACACATACTACGGACATTAAAAAACACAACCAACTGCATCAACAACACATAATGTATCAAATTCAAAGAATGATAAAGTATATTACACATGTACACAAATTACATCAAGCATAGTGTTAAATTGTGAAAAAGCTACACGAAAATATTTATTCCTTGTCATGCATGTGCTCTATAAGGACATTAATGACTTTTTCCTAGTCGAATTTCTTCTTTTAAAATCTTTCGCTCTTATTCAACAAAACCACACAATACAATTAGATAGAAATTAAGAATAAAATCCAACATACAATTACTTATATAAGATATACAAACTCGAGAGAATTATCAGTATATAACCATGTAACGTGTCATTTTAATCACTTTGCCCAGTCAAATTCTTCTTTTAAAATCCCTATATGTTAAGGATAACAACTCAATGTACATGTTGCATTGAGCAAAAATGATGTTACCACATACATAAGAATTTATTGATGAATATTAATTAAAAATAAATACGAAGCTCTGAAGCTAGAACTTACTTCTGATAAGGTTTAACCTCCAAACAATTTAGCAACACATAAAGTGTTGCTAATGATAGTTCTTCATATGTTAGATAACGTTCAGCCATAGTTCCATTGAGGAAAGCTGGATAGTTGAATATTGAAAGAGGTTAACTGGTAGAACTATCCCCACCATCATAGTTTCGAGGAACTCTTTGGGTTCGTGAATGAACGTGAGACTCGAAGTAGTATGAGAAAAAAGTTGAAGTCTCTTCAAGAAAATATGCCTCGCATATAGAACCTTTTACACAAGCTTTATTTTTGACATTTTGCTTTAATGTGTGCAAGAACCTCTCAAAAGGGTATATCGATTTATATTGCACAGGTTCGTTCATTAATGCTTCTTCAACTAAGTAAACAGGTAAATATTCCATGACATCAAAAAAGGCAAGGGAAAATCTTCTCGAGTTTGCACATAATGACAGGGATGTTCTTTTCCATTACTTGTAAGTCAACTTTGTGCAAAGTGTGAAAGCAAAGATCTCAAAAAAATTGACTCAGCTCCACAAGAGGTTCCCAAATTGCAAGAAGCAAACCACTGAAGGCTATCGGCACAAGTTACTCCATAAAAACATGATTGTCGTGACTGTTCATGTGCATCAAAGTCCAAGAATTAGTGTCGATGCATCTCCCTAAGTTGGATGCATATCCATCAGGAAGCTTTAGACTCTGCACACACTTACAAATGGCTTTTTTCTAATCAACTATTAGTGTGTAAAATGCCTTCAATTTTGCACATCTACCATTGTCTAATTCTTGTAACTCCAAACTTAGCCGCTTACAAAGCTTGGCTAAATCCATCATTGCCTTCCTATTGTCTTTGGTCTTATCTTTGATATCCATCACTGTGTTGAACACATTCTCAATCACATTGGCCTTTATGTGCATCACATCTATGTTGTGTGGGATTAATATAGCAGGCCAGTAAGGTAAATCCCAAAAATGTCATGCCCCACTTTAGGGCACTTAACCAGCATTGGGAAATTACCGTTTAGGTAATAACCTACCAGCTTAGCATACTCAATGCACATAATGCCGTTAAAAAGCAAATTATGAATTGAATAATAAAAATGAATCACACTTTAACATGAACTTCAGGAGTCAAACTTTATAAAAATTTTGGGAGAGTTTTCCCTAAAATATGGACTATCCCAGGGTACAAACAGAATAACCACAAAGTAGACAAGTCCACCATAATTCAGACGGCCTCTATAGCCTAAATAACAGTCATAAATTGGTCCATCATGGACTATATGTCAAAATTACATATAACTATGCAATTATAATTATAGACCATGGAATTTATTAAAAATGCAAATAAATCCTATCCAACATTGTCCACTATTCCAAATATTACTCCACTAATATTCAGGTTTGTGCCTACCAAGTCAATTAGCATACTCTAAGGGTGTGGGCAGAGCTAAAGGTAACCATTGGTAACTTGATATGAAAAATATTATAAATTGAAATAGTGAGTCACATTGACTTAATGAATGGAAGAAATACTTACCAAGGGATGCATGAACTCCCAGGTGCAAAGTGCATTACCGCCAAAAATATCGTGTTCAAGAATATTGTCTTAATTCATAAAATTATAGTGAAAATATAAGAACATAGTCATAATACACCTTACATATGGGAAAATAAAGTTACTTGAATATCAAAATTTAATTATATAAAAACAACTTATAATAATATCTTAAAGTTTAGAAATTATCTATTAGAATTCACAAATACTAAGATCCCTATTAAATTCAATGGAAGAACCCAAACTGAGAACCAATCATCCCACTATAGACAATAGTCTCAACCGGAGGAGGGTTGACCCGATTCTTACCTTCAAGAACTGCACTTACTGAAGGAAATATTCAACCAACCACTTCCTTCCGAAGCTTCACTCATCCGAAGGAAGTATCCAATTCAACATCAATCTTCTGTCAAGAATTGCACTCACTAACAGAAATACCATTTATCAGGAATTATCCTCAACTGATAAAGGTTGTGACCTAGTTGCATCTAGTGGTTCTACCATCACTCTACTATGGATCCTAGAACAAAGTTCTAAATCAACATCGAAAATCTTACACTATTCACACTCTTCCATGAATACTTAGGAAAATCTCATAATTTGGGAAAAATAATAAATTCACATATATATTTTGCTTTATTCAAAAACTTCCCAAATCACGCTTAAATAATATAATTAAACCATAAAATAGAATTTAAAGCTTCAGGCATCCAGAAATAAGTAAATATCCACTCACAATGCTAAATTTGGAGGCTCGGTATTCAATTCCCATAGTTTTTTCACTTCAAGACTACTTTGGTTCCAGAGGGCTTGTTTTAGATATTCCTAAGTGTACAAATAGCGCATAGCACATTAATACACTAATTATATTACTATTACCTGAGTATACTACTATTAGTTACAGAAGAGCTTTGGTTGGTAAACAAAGCACAAATTTTGGCCCAATAAATTTTATTAACGATGAAGGGATTTAATTGAACGACCTACTGAATCGCTTATCAATTTAGTATCCCTAAAATTACAAATCACCCTAAGCTAGGTCTTGAAAACTGTGAGAAATAATGGAGTTTATTAGCACATATATCTTATTCATGCTTAAATTAGTCACTTCAGTAATAATAGTAAAACTCCGAGGTAGGGATGGCTTACTGACGTACAACTTTACAACTTTCAACCCTTTCAAGCAAAACAATAATTGGTTGAACCCATAAACCCAATTGCTTAAATTAATTCAGACCAGAACCTAGTTTGATTTCAAAGATTCCCAACTGTATATAGAAATTAGAACAGAACCATTATATATATATATATATATATATATATATATATATATATATTCTGAAGTATTTCCGTAATTCCGACCAAGAAAAGAATAATCTTTGCAATGTAATACTGTGAGAAACTACAATGATTATTCAATGGATACTACCTCTGAATTGAGTAAGTTCATTATCTTCATATATATAATGGATTTTATTTTCTCCAACCTTCCATTGAATTATTTATTCTAATTTATTATGAAATTATACTCCTTTATGAGCATTGTATAATATTCAAATAGGATTTTAAAATAATAGAATGTTCCAAGTCTAATACCTCGTAAACCATCACAACACCTAGTGTTATTATGGAAATTTGCAATATCATTTACAATGAATTCAACACCCCCAAAATGAGAACAAAACCCCCAAGGAAATTGGGCAAAATACTCAATAATTTAGCCTCACACCTAGCTGCAAGGAACAATTTACAAGAGTGAGAAAATGCTAAAAAAAATTTACAAATAGCCAACTAAAATAAATCACCCAGTCCATTAAATTTTACCACCCACAGCCAAATAAAACAGGAAGCCTTATTTCAACATTCACAATAAAGAGGCAGTGAGCCTACGTCAAATGAAAATAGCACCTTGACTGAAATTTACAACACTTAACGGCACTGTGAGAGGGAAGGTTTCACACTCACCACGATTGCTAGGCTCGGGCTAGAAGAAGACGGCGGTTGACGACGAAGCAAGATGACGATGGTGGCTGGGCGATGGAATAACCGACCGAGTAGAGGAGAAGATGTGAAAGGGAGATGGATACTTAGTTACAGGGGGTGCCGAATAGAAGAGGGAAGCAATATGGAAGGAACATCCAATCTAGGGATTTAAAGAGTTGAGGGGCCTATGTGCAAATTTTTAAAAGTTAAGTTTTTGCTACTTAGTCCTTAAACCTTATGTTATTTAAGTTTGAGCCCTCTTTTTTTTGCTCATGATGTTAAAGGTATTTGGATTATTTTAAAACAAGAAAGTTTTATGCCCAACTTGGTTTAAAATGTTTTATAAAAACAAGACATTACAATTTACCTACCCCTTCCAAAAGAATTCATCCTCGAATTCAAGAAATAATTGCAAGGGAAAGTTAGTCTACACATCAAATCATTAAGGGTATCTTTCTTTCAGTAGGGCTTCAAGTTCCCATAAATGACCATGAACATAGAGAATCTTGTGATCACTAGCAATGAAACCTATATCGACCTCAAACATAGTTTTTCTAATACTTGGCTTTATTTGGATTTCTCCCATCCATTACTCCTTTAATGAAAATCCTTAACTAATGATAAATAAATTATGAATTATCCCATTTTCTTTAATCACAATCACTTCATAACTTAACAAATATTTCCTCTTCTCACACTGAATTTCCATGTGATCTAAATTCTCACCAAACTTGAAAGCCAACCATGGATGTCCCCTTGTAAGCAAATTTATAACTTAAGTGGCATATACAACAGATCATTAGCTTTACAAAACTGCAGAATTGTTCCAAAATAAAATTAGTTCAATTATATATGGGACTCCATTTGGGGAGAAAAGTTTGGTTACTTAATGTCTTTCAACACTCAAGATATATTGGGTTCCAGCCAAAGCAATTGAGCATCGTCTATACTTGCTTTCCTTTTTCCTATATTGAGCCTAGTTGGCCTTAAGTGAACATGGGGAAAAAGGAACCCTGATACAATTACAAAGGCACTTACTCCAATTTGATATAATAGTAATCAGTTTGATAGAATAACATTATATATATATAAACCAAGAACATATAATGTCTACTCTTATTGACAAGGAACCATGATTAGATTGGCAAGCTAATGAAGACTTATAAGGAATGACCACCTACCAAAAGGGGTATTTAATTACATTCCTTATAGCTTGTTTTCTTGCAATTCAACCTTAATGTCAAACCAGATTTTATGCTTCATACTTGGGAGAATTATAAAGCGGTAACACGTTAGGGTGACACAAAAAGGTCCAGATTCGAATGCTATATAGCAAATCACCTCTAATTTGCACCATGGCCTTTAAATGTATCTCTGCATAACTATACTCAGGGGGATCCCAAACTAAGGAAAGGGAGATAATTGGATGTCACAATATCAATGGGATATAATAGTAATTTATTCTCTTTTTTTAACAACGTCTATATAAGAGTATTTTTATAAAAATTACCTAAATTTTTAGAAAAATAACTTTTGAACCAAACGTAAAAATATATATCATTCTCAGAAATATACAAGACTAACCAAATATAATTTTTAAATCTCTTGAAAATAAAATTTCCATGAATCATGTTTCTCGGGAGAAAATTTTCTCCTGAGTCAAATGCCCCCTTCGAAATTTCAATCAACTCTTTAAAAATTTCATTCTCAGGCATATTTGTTTCTTGGAGATGCTTTTTTATTTCTTCTACCAAACGAGTTAAAGTTTTTTTCCCATTCCACTTTCCTAGAAAAGAAAAAACATTTCTAGTATTAAACGTTTAGTACCAGGAATGTTAAAGGCATTTGGTACGAGGAATGTTTTTTCATTCTTGAAAAAGTGAGGTGAGAAAAAAAGTTTTCTCTCATTTAGTAGGAGATTAAAAATAATTCCCAAAAAACAAATATGACCGAGAATGAAACTTTTAAAGAGTAGATTGAAATTTCATTCCCACCTATTATGGTGGGAATGAAATTTTCCAAGGGAAATGAGAAATTTTGGATATGTAAAATTACCCAATTAACTCCTTCTGATTTACATCCCAAACCCTCATTTTCATCTGTGTAAGGGGCATTGGTAGCTAGACTGTGGTAGCACAGCGGTGGGGCGAGATAGCATAGGACGATGTCAGCCGACGATGATCACGACGATGCTGCTGGGATGATGGTGTCTGCACGTGGACCAGGACTGACTATAAGCAAAGAGAGAGAATGAAGATGGTGAAAGAAACTTGAAGAAGATGATGGAAAAGGAGAAGGGAAGGAGATGGAAACTGGTTGTGTGAAAAGGTGATGGGAATGAGGGAGATGGTGATGGTGATTTATAGGGAGAAATAGATGGAATCCTAGTAGAAGAGGTTTTATGGAAGATGGAGTCTTCCCTTTAGCCGTTGCCACTTGCAATCCTCCTCCCCTTCTTCACACTACTGCAACTAGCAATGAGGCTCCTTTCTTCACACTTCAAAACAACGTAGTTTTGGTTCCTCTATTTTTTTTTTTTGCTTGAAGCTTCCTTTTGACCGTACCACTTTTCTTTTGGAAACCTATAAATATAAGAAATTGCTTGGACTATCTGCAGTAGTAGGTCATTTCAACCATGCATTTGGCATATAGGACCTCTTGTTCGATTTTAATATATATTTTATTAAAATATTTTTATATGAAAATAAAAAAATTATTATTAAAATATATTTATATTGATAAAATTATTTATAATATTATAATATATATACTATTTTTTTATTTTTTTAATTTAATCAAATAGTATTTTTGGAAAAGTTACTTATATTCATAAGAATATATATGTCACTTGAATTAAATATGAGAATAATATTTTGTTAAGAATAAAGCATATTATTCTTAATAAATTGAGTGCTAATTAAACATATTTTATGAATTTTTTTAGAATTTCATTTTTGAAAAAATATATATATATTTCCTAAAGCAAATATTCTAATGAAAAAAATTTTGTGTGAAAGTTGATTGAAAAGTATTTTCAAAAATTATAGTTTCCTTGAATTTTTTTTTCAAATCTTGTATCAAATATGAGAAACTAAAATTCTTAAATTGTGATTGCTAATAAACTTATAAGAATTCATAGACCAAACGCTCAAGTTAAAAAATCACAGTGCGTTACACAAACCAAATGCAACATGCTCCACGTACTGTGAAAACAGATGTAAGGGTAGTTTTGTCTTTTCAGTGATAGATCCAATTGCCGTTATAAATTATCAGCGGCAAAGTGAAGTACCTGATCTAACTACCCAGGAACCGCTCCGCAATAAATAGTGTCATTTGCTGACCAAACCCCAAAATCGCACTCCTTCCTTCCTCCTCCGCACCTTATGCCTTGCTTCTACCTCACTCTCTCTCTCTCTCTCCGACTTTGCTTACCTCTTCCATTCTCACCAAAAACCTAACCCTCCAACAATTCCCTTCATTATTTTAATCATCATTATGCATTTTTAGTTCCGGCGGTTCAACAGTTTTTGCCGTTCGTGGTTTTGGTTTCTTGCGTTTTCCTTGTTGGGAGTTTGTTCGATTAGGCATGGAATATGAGCAGCCGAGACCGGTCAGCCCCGCCATGACATTCGACAAGGTCTCCATGGAGCGCAGCAAGAGCTTCGTCGGGGCCTTGCAGGTTCTAGATTCTCACACTTTCCCTGGGTTTCTTGTGTTATAATATTAATTTTGGTTTTTGGTGTGGGTCGTGTGGCGTATTTGGATCAGATCTGCGTTTGTGTTTCTTCTGTTTGATTGAATTTGGTTGTAGCATTTGGTGTGTTTCCATTCGGTTGTCTTTTTAATGACTATATCCTATTTTGGTGATGGAGAATCTGGGGAAATGTAGGTTAACTGGTTAAGTAGTAGTTGATTTTTGTTATCTTCATGTAATTCGAAATCATATTGAACCTGGTGGATGCTTTGTTAGTGCGAATCTTCAGTCAAATTAGTGTTTAGTTCAATGGCTGATGCCAAAATATTTTGTAATTCCTCAATGTTTGCCTTGCGTGAGCTATGCTTAGGTGTTTGTTATCACTTTATGGTGCTCTGGTTTATGAGATTAAAGAAGCTCTTAGAATTTTTATATATTTAAGTTGCACGCTGGTTTGATAATGGGAAAGGCCCAGATACTCTAGTGTAATTGGTGTTAAATATGGACAGACTGAGTGAGATTGAAGTGAGAATTATAGGCAGTTACTATTAGAGATGAACCATTCGTGGAGCTGGACCTAATAGCTTAAGTTTTTTAGGTTGATTGGTTCCTTGGCAGCTACAGACATAAATAAAGCAGTTTATGGCGGCTGGGATGACGAGTGCAGGAATGCTTCTTGTCTAGACACTTAGTTTATGTAACAGATATATTTATTGAATGCAGTTTAATCACAGTCTTATATCTTTTATGTGGTTTTTCCTCCTTCAGTGGCTCATCATCCTACTATGAGATTAAGGGTATAATTGGTTACATCTAACTGACATAATGAATTGCGGATACTTGCTCATCTGTAAAGTGTAAAGTTCAGGTGTTGGCAAGTCATGTGTGCCAGTGCCATTAATTATATTTGTTTGTTCTGAAGGTGGTGTCAGTTTTTATTTTGTTATTGGATGATTGATGCTGGACAAAGGGGCTCTGGTCATTTATAATCATATGTTGAGTCTTGATGATGTTTATGTCAGTTTTGTGGTGATTATTTTTGGGGATTTTATTTAGTCAATTTCGGTCATTTTAAGGAATAGAGCCGATTAGGATATTATATTTTTTAGGAATATGCTAGAAGAATTTTTTTCTTGTCAAATCTAGTTTTATGAGGCTTGTGTTTCCTACTTTCATTAGGAAAGTGCTTCCTAATAATATCATGGAAGTGTTTCTAGTATATTGTATTCAGCAGACACGTGTTATGATTTCACATTTGAGAGGTTTCTAAACCCTTTTACTTGTTCCAACTTCTTTCACCCCTATAATTCTGAAATCTAATTCTGTTTCTGCCTCTTCTCCCCTATATCAATTATATTCGAAGTTGATCCATGGTAAGGAATAAGGATTATTATGAACTACTGGAAACAATCTGTGGGTTGCATGTCCTTGTCGTAGGGGTGAGATTGTGCATTTAAAAAATAATGGTTGAATATATGTGACTAACCAAGGGAGAATAAAAGGAATTTCTATGAGCTGCTGCTCCTGTACATGCACTTATTGCAGTAAATATTTTATCAGAATGTTGAAGGTACCGTAGCATCTATGATGATTGGTTGTAAATACAAGTTTTGTACCACTGAATTGGCATGTCTGTTTGGTTTAAAGTATAAGGTGGTGCTTCAGAGGTATAAGGATTTGTAATGAATAGAACTTGACTATGACAATGCATTTGTAGTATACTTGGGCTGGAAACATAAATATAATTGAGGTAGATTAGTGGAGCTATCTCAGCTTGCAGTTTTGGTTTTTAGGAAGTTAAAGATGAGGAAGATCTTTTCATGGGAAAAAAAAAAAGAAAAGAAAGATGAGGAGGATCTTATTTAGTTTCTTTTTGTTACTATGGTTCCTATTACATCATATGTAAATGTTGAATTGATGATTAATGGTCAAATGTGGCAATATAATTGAAGTCAATGTAGCATAAATGTGTTATATGGTAGAAATCAAGGTTATAGGATGCTTTTTTATGTCTAGAGGAAAATGTATTATTTAGTGCAAATGAGGATGTTAAATGAAGGAGTGATGCTACAACAATATATGGGTTTTAATGAATCTAAGGACTGAATGTGCAAAACGTTTCAATTTGCTAGGAATGAGAGGAGGCAGATTGATCATTGTAACTCCTGCATTTTCAGCTGACATTGTTTCCCAAGTTCTTGTCCAAACACTGGTATCATACACTTGTTATTGAAGAAAAAGTATTAGGAGGAGTAGAAGATGCAGAGACCTGCTTCTGAGAAACTGAAGCCAATAGGCCAAGCAATTAAGTCCTGGAGCAATATCCTTGTGTTGTTCCTCGACAATACTCCATTCCCATCTGTCTCCTTCCTTTTAACATTTTAGGCGTGGCAGGTGATGTAGAGGAGAACACACTTTTTAAAGCCAAGCCAATAGAGGGGGTGAGCCTCCACTATAAATGGGAGTTCCTTGTCTCACACCTCACTGATGTGGGACTCATGCTCCTGCATCAGCAGCCCTTTCTTGCTCTGTTCTGCTTCTCTTCATGATCTTATTATGTAGCTTTATATGTTTCTTCTTTTCCATTTTTTCCAGACGTAGTAGGTTCCCACTTGTCCTTTCTTAATTGCAGCTAATCCTTGGTTTGTTTTTTTTTTGGTAGTTACTTGTTCTTTTGGGAAGTTTTCTTGTTAATCTTAGCCCTTAGACTTTTTTAAAGGCTGAACACCTCAACCTCACCTATCTGGCTTCTCTTTCCAAATAAGGGAGGGAGTTGGTGGGTTTATGGAGTTCTGTTTAGATTATTCTTTATAGTTTATTTTCACACTCACACTCACACTCACACTCACTCACACGCATATGAATATATGATTCTTCTATTGGTCTTAAAATGTTATCCTAATGTTTATAAATTGTTGCTGAAATTTCTATGTCTAGGCAGATTAAAAGAGCATCTTGAATATTTTTTCCCCCTTAGATGAGTTGGGATAGCTTGGCCTTGCATAACAAGGGCAAATTTATTGCACTAAGAATGTTATATGTGGCACATATGTGAATATTGGGCCGTGGGGGGTTCTTGTAATAGTGGTAGAAACCACAGAGAATAATCTTCGTTTGACTACTTGCTGGGATTTAGTGTTACAATGAAAAGCATATGTCATGTCTTGCTATCTATTCCTGTTGAGCAAGGTCATTGATTGCACATGTCACATAAAGGTTGCTGCTGCTGTAACGTTTTGTAATATTAACTTTCAACACATTGGAATCTAATTGTAAGATTAAAAGAAGGCCTCTGGATTTTTTTCCCCTCTTTGTAAGTGACTGAAGTAGTTATATCTCTTTTCATGGTATTGCTTTGAATAATTTCCTTATGATTGTTGTGGAGCATGCATGGACAGTCATTTGATTTCCCGGTGATCATCATTTCAGGAACTCAAGAACTTGAGGCCTCAACTTTATTCTGCTGCAGAATACTGTGAAAACTCTTATCTTCATAGCGAGCAGAAACAAATGTAAGGAAATTTGTTTTATTACATGAGGTTTTTCTTTTTGTTATTAAGTTGTTCTCTATGGCAATTTCACTTCATTCTCTTTTAGTTGCTCTTCTATTTGAGTGGTTGGACCTCTTGTGCAGGTGCAGACAACTAGTGATTTCATTGCATTATAGTTTTAATTGGTACTTATGATGGATACAATTGTTATGACCAAGTTTTTCTATATAACATATTTTAATGGGCCTTGTAAAAAATGCAATTTTTTTTATAGAAAAGCTTTTTGATGTTTGGATCAAAAAATTAAATACTGCTAGAAGAGGTATGACGACTAGGGTAAAAGATGTCTGTGTCACAACTAGTGGGTTGGGCTTGTACTAAGTGTACTACCCTTGTACTTGACTTATTTTTAATTTTAAATAGACACAGGGAACCTAGCCATTCAAGTTAGTAATCTCATTCTGATCTTTATCTTTCACTGACTATTATTTTCTAGATGGTATCAGAGCTTGGTGAGAGGGAGAGTTCTATGCTTAGTGGTTATGTAATTCTCATGGCCAGAGCTCCAACTATTCCTCTGGTGGAGCTCCAACCACCTTCTTTGGAGACTGGAAAATTTTTCGGTGACTTATTTTGGCAGTTTGCTGGGTTTACTTAGAATTGTCCTGTGAGCAAAATCCCCAAAGATGAGGGATAAGGCTGGAAGGGCTTCATCTGGAGTGGGTCCTTGCCTAATTGTGCGATTTTGAAGTATTGAGGCAGGGAGGCAGTAATACTTTACCAACACTGGTGTTTAAGAGGTCGATTATTGTCTTGGAAGGAGTGATTGTTAATGTTTGTGATCTGGGTAGTGACCATTGGGTTGTCATGGCTGTTTCATGTATGAGATATGGTTGCTTTACTGCGGTTGGAATGAAGACTTTGGCTCTAGTAAGAGAGTTGAGCTGTTGGGTGCTCGGTGAGCAACCCAAGTAGCGTACACCAACTAGACGAAGATCAAGTGAACTACTCATGGGAAGTAGGTTGAAGGCTTCTGGAAGTTGTCATTGTATTAGATGACATGGTCAAGGAGATTAGTTAGGGGCTGCTCAAGGGAAGACGGTCAAAGAATTCTGGGAGTTGTTTGTTTGTTGAGGACGTTGTCAGGGAGGGTACTAGTTGTTGAAGTTCTTGAATAGATGGTTGATAGTTGCGTCTAAGTTTTGGATCTTATTTTTTTATCTCTTTTCCTTTTTAATTTTAATTAGGTTTTATTTGCTTTCAGAGTTTCGGTTGGATTTTATTTGTAACAAGCTGCAAACTTCCTAAGCTTCAGCTTTTTAGGGGAGTGTTAGAAGTATGACAACTAGGGTGATGTATGTGTCACAAGTAATGTGCTGGGTTTGTACTAGTCGTACTAACCTTGTACTTGACCTAATTTTAATTATAAATAGACACACAGAGAACCTGACCATTCAAGTTAATAATCTCATTCACATCTCTGTTTCACTAATTATTATTTTCTACAAATACAAATAAAAAGGTGGATGGCAGAAATTTGGACTATATTTTTAATACAAAATAAAAAACTTTATATGGTCTGGAAAGATCACAAAAACATAGATTAAAAATTTGTCAAGGTTTACGTGACTTACTTTGCCTCCCTATTATATTTGCATCACTGCATATATGCAGAATCATTGATAATTTGATAACACTGATTCTTAACATGTATGGTTTTGTCTTGATTGTGGAATTGCTGAGAATGGGTCGTTATGGCATATGGTTGTCCAAGACGGAATCCTAGACTTAAGTGCTTCCTCAGGCAGAATTCTGCACTTGAATGCATGTACTAGAGAAATTTTCTCGACTAATTATTATAACTACAGCTGAAGGCGGCAGCAGTCAAGGCACCTTATGTGAAATTTTTGAAAGTTTAAAGTCATTAGTTTTGATTTTGTGCTTGAAGGTGTACAACAGAGGTGACATCTTTCATCATGTGTTTGTTTGCATGTAATCTACTGTCTTATATAGATGTGTCAATAATAATTTACATGCATATGTGTTCATTAGTGTTTGAACTGCATGGTATTTTCCTTTAATGAATGTTCTTTTTGTTTTAGGGTGCTCGACAACCTAAAAGATTATGCTGTACAAGCCCTAGTGAATGCTGTCGATCATCTTGGAACTGTTGCATACAAGTTAACTGACCTTCTTGAGCAGCAAACTGTGGATGTCTCAAGGATGGACTTGAAGGTTTCTACCCTAAATCAGGTACACAAATTTCAGATATCATGTTAACATAGACATATATCAATTGATGGATATAGAGTAACTTGTTTTCTTTTTAGCAGCAACTTCTTACATGCCGAATTTACACAGATAAAGAAGGTCTTAGGCAGCAGCAATTGTTGGCTTTCATTCCCAGGCATCATAAGCACTACATATTGCCAAGTATGCTTAACTGCTGTTATGTTTATCTGGAAGTAATTGTTTGTTCTGTAGATTTATAACCTTTGTTCTTATGGGTCTCTGTGCTTCTGTTTGTTTAACTGTGCGAGCTAGACTCTGTCAATAAGAAGGTACATTTTAGTCCACACATACAAACTGATGCGAGGCAAAATCTTTTTCAAGCTAGAGGTCGTTCCCGTCCTTCAGGTGATTGGCTCTGGAAATGTTGTCCCGCCTGGTGTTTTTGGCATTGCTTTTATATGTTTTTTGAGTTTGGCAGTAACTGAACATGTTATTTTGATCTATCATATTTAGGTACCCCTGCATCAAAAACACTTTCATGGCATTTAGCTTCAGAAACTAAGTCTACCTTGAAAAAAACTTCACATTCTTCAAAGAAGTAAGTTCTAGAGAAAGTTGATAGTTCTAGGCTATCAGAAGATTCTTGTCTTTTCTGTTATGGATGATGTTACTATAGCATGGAGTGCTTCTTTTTTTTAATATATTCAATTGTGCAGCACCAAGGACCTGAATTTTTCTGCCAAGACCTCTGGAGTTTTCCAACTTTTAGGTAGGTGGAATAGGAGTATCCGTTTTATTATATACTCCACCTTCAATTGGCCTAGCAATGGTGGCTTGTTCCTGAAGAATGATAACTTCTTACAATTTGAGGTTACATGCTTGTAGATAATGAGGATGGTAATCGGATGAAATCTTCAAGAGCACAAACTCCCTTACCAAATGGAGGTCTTGCATCTAGTACAGCTGTGCAAACGTTGGGTGTCACACACAGGGTAAGGTCTTATTCATCAGGAAGCTCATGCCTGTCAATGTGCTTGATAATTAAATTGTCATTATTATTATTATTTTCTGCTAGTTGTTTGCTTGTGTTCTTAAAAAGTGTTTGTTGATCTCTGATCAATTTGGTTTAGCAAGCACTTGGTAAAAAGACAGATGGTTCCGAATTGTTGTTGAACTTAACAAATAATAAGATATCTCCTGTGAAATATTTCAATTACCTGGACTAATATAGTGGTTCATATAGGCAATAAGCTGTGCATTTCAGTAGTTTCAGATAAACGGCTGAATGATGGATATGCGATATAAATGCAGAAAAAGATTTATTTAGGCAGAATAGGACTGAATTAATTTTCAAATTCTGTGACTTCTAGTGGCATATTTGACTGCTTCAGTTGATAAATTCAGCGTAGAGGTGTGGCTGACATTAAGGTTTGGCAAGAAAGCACATTGACTTTTTGATTGGAAATGCTATAATATTAGTACTTGGGTATAGAACCTAGAGGTAACCACAGTACGAATTTAGTGCTATATACTGCTTGCAAAATGGGAAAGGAGTAAATCTTGAATTTTATTTTGTGGTTGACTCTCTCTTTTACCCTTGAAGTGTATTATCATAGGGAGTAGTAATTTTTAGGAGTTCACTATATATAAATACATGACGACATCAGCGACTCAATTGTTTTTGCTATCACACACTGCAAAATTCTGTTTTAAGGACAATCATGTTCCAATTGGATATGCTTCATGTGAAAGATATTTTTGCCTGAGTAGTTAATGAGAGAACAGATGCATGGCTGCATTATGATAGCCAAAACAACAGTGGATATGACATGTTGAAGGCTAGGGATAAGGTTTTAAATTGGTTTAGGTCAGGAAATTAGGGGGATTGAAGGTTTTTCAGTGGTATGTTAAGCTAATAATGAATTGCAAGCAATTGAATGATGGTTAAGGATTAAAACGGTAGCTTTATGACTAATGAGTGTTATGAAGTATAAACAGTACCTGCAAAAGTAGGTTGGTAGTCCAATGGGTCCTCAAGCAAATTCAGGGAAGAATAAATTAGGGGTTTGAAAGAAAAACATATTAAGACATCTGATTAAGAAAGAAGCATGGACAGTGTCAACTTTAAAGATCATCCGGTTAAGAACAGAAGTCTTGGCAAAAATTCAAATTCAAAGAATAAATTAGAAATTGAAGGAGAAATAGCAAAACTAGGCTAGGCTTCACACCTCGGCTAGATTGCATTGAACAACAAATGAGATAGTAATTATGCTGAGTGAAGCTTGTAATGATTTTCCGAAATGAAGCATTATACCCATATAAATAATTGTCAAATGTGACCTATAAGAATTTATAGGATTACAACTTATTCTTGATGCTAGACCCATAAGTATGACCTAGACATTACCAAAGACCATGTCGAAGGAAAGTTAGTCATTTCCCATGAACACGGGGCCTAAAGGAAGAGGCATTTATTAATGTTCCTTGTAGTCTTCTAATAATTTATTCTTGTTTTCACTTTTCATCAAGGAGAGTAACTGTAGGGAAGTTGCTCATAAGTTTTTATTTGCAGGATCCATTGGAGGGTTCCAAACAATTGACAGCATTCAGGTCATTTGACAACCCAAGTTGGCGTGATACTGCTCTGGTCCCTACTCGCAGCAAAAGTGTGCTATCAGCTTTCTTTGCCAAGCAGAAAACACCAAACCTAAAGGCCAGTTATGTCTCATGAATGCTTCTCATAGCAAGCTTCTCCACGATGTTGGGTGGAGATGCTGTTTTAATATAGCAAAATGCATATTTCTCTTTTTTAGCCCATGTGTCCAGTAAATGCCCAGAATTGATTTCTAATATAATTCAAGCCTTTGAATAATGGCCCTCCTCTGTGTATAGTAGCAGCCTAGCTTGTAATGAATAATGATGGTCAAGATCTACTGCTCGCTGAGTCTTAACCTCTTCCAAAATTTCCTCTGTAGTTTACACGATTTATATACTTGAGATCTATTAGTGGTGTTCAGGCACTTGTAAACGTATAATGTGTGGTATTGATTCGATGGAAAAGGTTTCATTGATTCCTATTTTTCATGTTTTGAATGCCTGGAGTAGGGCCAATTTAAACGGTGAGGTGGCAATTACAATCCAAATTCATTTAACCACCTTAATCTCACTACACTATGATCCAATCAAACCTAATCATTTAAATTCATGGATTAAATAGGTTAGGCTATTAGATTAACCATTTAAGTGTGGGATTTAGTGGGCCAATTCTTGGTTAATGCCATTATAAATAATGTATGGTGTTTATCAATGATGTGTCACCATACATCATTATTAGATGAAAAAAAATGCGTTCATCTAGTGATGGTGCATAGTACAACGTCGTTGGTGCCGTTATACATTAGGTACACCATAACATTATCTTTAAATTTTGGGTGATGCTATGCTTTGCCTATTTTGAGATATTAGCATAATATTTTTTGTTCTTATTTCTTTTTTTTAATATTAAATAATTATTTTTTATGTCATATATTTTTTTTAAAAAAATTAAAATTTTTTACACTTCTTATAGTATTTATTCATATTTTTCTTGAATTTATTTTTTCATAAGTAAAAAATTTCAAAAAAAATCAAAACGTTTCAAAAATTTTCTAAAAAAATATATAACATAAAAAGTAGTTAATTAATGTCAAAAAATAAAAAAATAAGAACAGACAACAAATAAGAGGTGAAAATAAAAAATGATATGTTACCGCCCCAACAGTAGGGTGGTAGGATAGACAAATCTTTAAATTTTACATTTTAATTTGGGTTGATATTAATTATTCAATATATATTTTAAATTACTAAAATCTTTGTTGAAATTTGGGGTTAATTATTACGAGGTGTCACAATGGGCACTTGATAAATTTTTAGTTAGTGCCTATAGCATATCATCACATGTACCAAATGAAATCAAACTAAATCTATCTTTAATGATTTGATTTGGTTTAGTTTTATTATTTTGAATAAATCAAATAAATGTCCCAATTTTAAATGCAAAATTTGATCAAACCAAACCCACAAGTAGGCCACAAACACCGTAGTAGTTAGGGATGGACGAATAGTTATTATCCATATTTAACAAATTTGGAATTTTATACAAAAGAGGAAATAATCTTCTTAAACAAAAAACCAAAAAAGTAAAGAATTAGTTTTCATGTGGTGATTATTGTACATCTGTGGTAATGCTAATAAATTTCTAATAAATTGTTTACTTTTATATAAAAAACGAAAAAGTAAAGAATTAATTTTATATAAAATAACATTCAAAATTGGATATATATAATTAGTTCTAATCAAATTTAGAGTATCTATTGAAACAATTTTTGTTAAATTATAATAATATAAATTATTTGATAAGTTAGCATAATTAAATTCCCCTGAGTTATTCTTTAACTGAGTCATTCCCTTTCTTTCAAAAACTTAAGAAAAAAAAAAAGTCTCAAACTATAAGCAGTTATATTATTACTCATGTACTTTAATATAATATTATTTTTATCAATCAAATTATTCATTTAAGCATTTTTATTTGATTATATTATTTTATACTATTATATATGCCTTTGAAATGTGTAAACTAAGTAACTAACATATTAAATTAATTAATATTATTTTTATTTTTCCCTTCTAATTTTCTAATTTTCTTTTTTTTAAGGGAGAGTGAATAGTTAAAATTTTTTAATTTTTGAATAATTAATTTTATTTAAAAAATAGATGCTTTAATTTTTCTCATTTTTCTTTTGTAAATAAATTTTTATATAAAAAGTAGTCGGAAATACACTTTAGTATGTCAAAACATAATACATATATATTATTATATGCATAACAATGACAATTGTTGTTTTAGATCCAAATAAAAAATTGATTTGCTTATATGAAAAATTTGTATTTCACTGATGTGTCATATGATTTATATTTCACAAGTTTGCATATTAAAAAAATGCCTCGTTCACAAACATGTGATTTTCAAGTATTTGTTGAAGACTATTTTCTATATTTTCTCAATAATGTTATTTATACAAATTTTATTAATAAATTATTGAACTAATTGTACTTGAATTCAATTGATTTCACTTAATTTTTTTGTCTTAAATATAAATATTACTACCTCAATAATTTATGAATAAAATTTTTATAAATTAATAACATTACACGCTACTACATTTGGGTAAACTATGGAACGTTCATTGTTCTCTGGTGATTAATTAATTTATTATTTGTTTTTTTCAATTGAAGAACAAGGGCATGTCAATTAAAATGAGTTAGAAATAAATCATGTTTTTTCAATACTAATTGAAGTCACACAAAAATTGTTTCACTCGTAAAGATTATTGGTGTATAGTAAATGCTAGTTAAAGTTTTTTAAAATCATTTAGAAAATAGAATGAGATATTGGAGGAAACTAAATCATAAATAAAGTATATCAATTTCATATTTTTCTCCCCCACTTTCTCTCTCCATCTCTCTCTACCACCTGAAACCTTCATTTTTTGTGTTTGGTACTAGAAATGTTTTAAATCTTAGAAAATTACATTCTAAGAATGTTTTATTCCTAAAATGAGATTTTAGAAAAATTCAAAAAAAGTATTTGGTTACCACTCAATTTTTCTGAAAATGGAATACAATATTCATATTCCTATATTTGTTTCATGTAACATATTCAAATGAAGGTAAATAAATTTTATAGAAATATTCTTTAATTGAGTTAAAAGAAATTAAATAAAATAATATATGTACCAAAATAATGTTAACATTATAAATAATTATATCATTATAAATATTTTATAATAATAATTTTATATTATCATATTAATTAATTTTAATAAATTATATTTATTAAATATAAAAATTATTTTATATTCTATTATTATATAATTTTATATTCTCATATTAATTAATTTTTTTAATTTCAGAATATTATTATAAGAGTATTTAAATAATAAAACATTCTTAAATTTTTTATTTTTTTTTAAAATATTTTTAAAACGTATTTTGGAGAGAATATTTCATTTATAAATTTTAAAAAAAATAAATTCTAAAAAAAATTATATTCTAAAAATATTTTTTTAAACTTTTTATCAAACAAAAAAAAAACTACAACTAAATATTCTTAAAAACAAAAAAATATTCCGAATAACAAACGTTCATCTTCTCTATCTGCAGCATATTACCTACTTTGCATTTCATGGCATTGCACCTAAATCGATGCGCATAGGGCGGTGGAAAGTATCCAGCGAAGGATGGTTCGAGATAATGTAGATGGGAGTATGTTTGATAAAACAAGAAAGGTCAAAATAGAAAGACTTGAGATAATAAGGAAAGATGTGTAGCTGGGTTTGCAGAGTTGGTCCACGTAATCAATATTATTCATGCAGAATTTTGACAATATAGAGAGGACTTGATCTTGCATGAACCAAATATATATTTATATTGAACATCTAATTTTATTTAGATAATTTTTAAAATTTTAAAAAATAATAAAAAATAGTAAAATGTTAAAATAATAAAAAAAATAATAAAATTAAAAAAAATTAAAATTTTATTTCACTTATGCTTAACTTCACTTTTTCTTTCACTTTTTATTTTTGGTCAACTCCAAAACTCAATTTTCTTTTTGTTGTTTTGGGTCCAAGTCCTTGTTATGCAAGTCCACAACCCAAATCCTTAATCTAATCTTTTAGTACATTTATTTCTTAACTTACTCATCTAACTCATACCCATAAATTCAATTCATAACTGACTTTTTCATTTTAACCTAGTCTCCATCTCACTTTTTCACTTTCACTTTTCCCTCTCACCATTTCCCTCTCACTTTATCCTCTCACCATTTCCCTCTCACTTGCTCCCTTTCACTTTTCTCTCTCACTTTTCCCTCATCTTCATACACACCCACCCACTTTGTTTTGTTTTTTCTCTTCCATTTTTTCCATCACAACTCCTTCACTCTCTCACTGGAGGAGAAACCTTTTTTTATTCATTCATTCTCTCCCTCACTTTTTCTTCTTTCCTCATGTCATTCACCATTTGTTTTATTCTATTTTACTTTTTCTTAATTTTGGTTAGCCATAAAAGAAGAATAAGATCTTATATGAGTTTTGGACACTCTAAAACATGAAGGTTTGGATGAAGTGAGACTAAAAGCTTTGAGGTTCATCCTAAAGCTTCAATGAGGTAACACATTCATCCTCCTCTATTGTTTGTATATTTTTTTTTTCTTTTTTATCTTGAAGAGTTGTGATGGTGTGTTTTTTGGAATTCAAGGTTCTTAATTAAAACTTTAGCCTCTAAGTTCATTTGTTTTTCTAAGGGACTTTTATTATTTTTGTGTAATTTGTTATTTGATTTAATATTTATTTTATTTGGGTTATTTATTCTATTTCATGTGTTATTATTACTTTTGGTTTGTAATATTAATGATATTTAATTTTTTATTTTGTTTCTCATTCTCTACTTGTAAGGCATAAGCCCTTCATCTATTTTATTTGATTTTTTTTTGTTTTTTTTTTCTTTTATTTGAGTATTGCTTTAAAGTTTCACCATTACATTTTGTTTTCTTTTCAAAGTAAAAAAAAAATGAGAAAAAATAAGTTAAATAATAATAATAATAATGTTCCAAAGGCCTTTGAAAGTAAGATTATTGTTTGCTAAAATGGGATAATTTTTTGTGTTTCTTGAGGGTCATTTTCCTCTGCCATGTCATCAACCCCGATAATTTTTGATAATTTTACTTTTGCCCCAAAGTTTTTAGAAATATTATTTTGATCTCAATACTTTCAAAATTTTATTTTAGCCACAAACATTTCAAAAATTTCAGTTTTGTCTCAAAACTCTTAAAAATTGGATTTTTACCAAGAATAATGAGTTTTACTTTTTCAAACATTATGTGGAGAATTGTTCTCTTATTTTATTGAGCTTTATGTGGGAATTCATTTTCTCATATTGTCTCATTTCCTTTCAAACATTATGTAAAGAATTACTCTATCATTTTGTTAAGCTTTATGTGTAAATTTATTTTTTCATTTGTCTTATTTTCTTTAAACATTATGTGGAGATTTGTTCTCTAATTTTGTTAAGCTTTATGTGAAAATTCATTTTCTCATATTGTCTCATTTTCTTTCAAACATTATGTAAAACATTATTCTTTCATTTTGTTAAGCTTTATGCCAAAATTCATTTTTTCATATTATCTTATTTTCTTCATAAACATTATGTAGAGAATTATTTTCTCATTCTGTCAAGCTTTATGTAGAAGTTTTTTTTTCTCATATTGTCTTAATTCTTCTTAAGATTTTGTGTGAAGATTTATTCTCTCACATTATCTAAAATTAGTTTTTGTCGTACGGAAGAAATCATGTATCATTCCTAAACAAATTCTCATTAAAACAAAATCTGAACTATGTTAACATTGATCCTCTTAGAGGTAGATAGGCGCTTACATGGTAAGACAGGTTCGGTTCTTTCATATCTTATTTTCTCTATATCATGATAACAAAAAATAGGTAATTTAATTACAACAAATTTAAGCACAAATAATTTTGGGTAACCATTCTTAAGGAATAAACATTGTAGGATACCTAATACTTTTTCCACACGCAATTAGACTCTCGAACCCTTCCCTTGATTCCAAGGGCTAGTATTTGATTTTTAAAGGATATCAATTATCCTTCTAATTAATTGGTGACGACTCCATTTTTTATTTCTGTGTTTTTTCCTTTTTACCACCTTAAGTTCATGACAATACTTTTTTTCCTAGCCATCACGTTGTGACATATATATTGCAAGGTTACATGTGAGACTGATTCAAGAATGTTGCAAAATATTGAGTGTAATTCTCTCCAACATCAAGCATATAATATAATCATATTTTAAAGAAAAAAGAGAGAGTGGGATTTGAATCTTTAAGAAAAAGAGAGAGAGAGAGAGAGATGAAGAAAACCGATTACATGTATTTTGATGTTTAATTTTTTAATTAAAATCATATGACTTAATCTAAATTTTTTTTATTTTTCAAAACCATAGCCTACTCGGAGAGAGGTAGCACATATTTTTGTACTTACCGTACTTACCAAACATTTTGAATTTAAGAACCTTTTAAAATTATTTAAATATTTTATCCCTATATTCCTAATGGTTTGACAGGAATGTAGCTATGTGATTGACATATAGATCTCGTTTTTTATGTTTTTATTCACTAAAAAATTTAGAATGTCGTGTAAAATTCATAACAGAAAATTTGAAGTTTAAACAAATGGATGGATTATTACCACTCCTAAATACCTATATATTGACACTTCCCTTTAACAAACTTCTTAATAAATTTTTATAAATACTCTTTTATTAACTTATTTTTTATATTAATTAAATATTTGATTAATTTAAATTTAAATTGTTTGTTCACACTTATAATTAAACTTGATCATTCATGTAATTAAATTTATTTTTTATTAAATAAACAATTAATTTATCTATGCTTCTATTATTTTTCTTCCTTGTTATTTTTCTTTTTCAAAGAGTTAAAATAGTTCAATTTTTTACATAATCAAATAATATCATATATAAAAATAATACTTGAGACTTAGCTTTACATAATATAAAATCAAAGATTAACGATATTGGATTATTTACCTTCATTTTGTCCTAAATGTTCAGCAATTATTGGAATTGCATTTTCTTGATATATAGCATTTTCAATCTCAATGGTGGATCTTCATGGGGACATAGGGGGATGATCCCCCCCCCCCCTCAATTTTTTTTTCATGTAAATAAGTTTTTTTTTTAAATATTTACCCTCCTAAAAATTTTGTTATATAAATTTTTTTTAAAATGATTTGCCCCCTTTAAAATTTCTATATTATCCCCTCTATTTTACAAATGCATTACTCAGTTTTATAAATGCATAACTCATATATAAGTACATATTATTTTATCTCCTTACTATATTTTATTTTATTGCTATCAACTTGTGTAGTGCCAATTATCCCTTCCATGTATGAATTTTATTATCTTGCAAAAACTCTCATTTCCTTATTTTTCACACTTCATCAGCTACATTCATTACGAGATATCCTTCATTTACAAATTTTACTTTCATCATTGAGATTGGATATGTAATTTGAACATTTTTAATTTACTATTCTGGGAAACTTTTGGCTAGGTTAATTCTTCTCCTTTTATACTCTAATATATTGTTACTGTTGTTTGCCTATACCACTTCAACACCTAACTTCTCACTCTATCATAAACAAAATTTACATACCTAAAAAATCTATCAACTCTATTATACTAATACTAATAAACAAAAAAAAATTAACAGAAATATCACGTGTTGAAGTAGAACAACTCAACATCAAATATAGCATAGATCCTTTACTTAATTCAAAGTTGATGTAATATTTTGATTCTGTTCCTTATAATGATTCAAACAAGCTAGATACGTCTATAGTTGTTAATAATTGCTAATTATGTTACAAAATGTTCTCTATATAATTTTACTTGCTTTAAGGATTATGCAAACCATAAATTGTTTGCTTTCGACCTCTACTAATTTTGTTCAAGATTTGCTGCTATGAATCAATCTCAACCTCTTCATTGTCAAACACTGGTGCTTCTTCTTCAATAATTTAAAAATCAAGCGTGTCAATGCATTCATAGTCAACTAGATCATAGTTTTCTATTTTTGTAATGTAACCAAAAACAAAACATTTCAGTAAATATCAAATAGACAATATTACTAAATAAAGAATATAAGTAATAATAAAAATGTATTGACTCTCGAGTATATTTATATACATGTTCTTCAATGCAAGTTATAAGTAGCATGCACATGATCATTAAGTCTTTGATGCTTTAGTCTATTCATTCTCTTTGTATGGATACGTTCAAAGAATCTCTAATTTTGCTCACATCCTGAAGAAGAAGCTATTTGACTACGGATATGAATTGCTATATTTCTTAAAGTTGGAGCCTCAAAACCAAACAATCTCTACCATTCATCTACATATATGAGCAAACATAATCACTGATGATTCACTATAATAGATGTTTTAAAGTATTAAACAAAGAAAACATTTATAATTGTTTAAATTTATGAAGAACAAATTATTGTTACTTTGTCTCTGCTGCATTGAGAGCAATTAGTCTACCAAAACTGCCTAGGCGTTCTTGATACACTTGTATCTCCTATAATGCTTTCATTGAATCACTACAAATACTTTTTATATCAAGCAAATCAAGAAGACCTTGCAAGACCCTATTCTTATCACAAAATTTTTCATCATAAAAGAATGCAAAATTCAAAAAGTAAGCTGCTGCATGAAGATCACGCTTCAAGTACTTATCCCATCGAGCCTTAATGAGTTATATATAAGGCAAGTATAATCTTATCTTGTTCCTAAACATTTCCTTTATTGTATTCTTAATTAGCCCTTTGCATGCCTTCATAAACATAACCCAAAGAAGGTTTTTCATCAGCATCTACAATTCTTAGCAACTTAATAAAGGGAGCCATGAGTTTCACAATTAGGAAGCAGTCATTCCAAAATTTATTATTCAAGATTATAGTACTAACAGTTTTTCGAGTTGTACTCATTCCCAACTTATAACTTGTAAAGTGCTTGTTTACCACTAAAGTTTGCAATTGTTGCTTTTGATCATATAGGCTTTTCAATGTGATAAAAGTAGTAACAAACTAAGTCGTTCCAGGATGCACACTCTCTGTCCAACCAGATCTTCTCCTAAGCCAAGAGAAAAAGATCAAATGATTGTAAATAAAAAATGTCATTTTTGAAGCCTGTGACGCAAGGTTTTTTACATGAAACATGCTACCAATATCTTTCAAAAGGGGATTCAAATAATGAGTAGCACAAGGTGACAAATTAAATAAATATGCTCATATCTTTCATGTATCAGCTAGCATTATAAAATTAGTTAGATGATCTGTCACTATATGCACAACATTAGTAGGTCTCACCCACTCAATAACTTCTACAAACAAGTTATATAATTTTTTTGCATCTTTCACCACAGCGATTGGAGATATCAATAGATTTTACAAATGCAATTCTAGCTGGACAATATACCAAAATGTTTATCAATGTTCTCGGCCTCTGATCATTCTAACCATTAGCCATAATTGTACATCCATTTTTTGCCTAATCATTTTGGCAGCTTTCAACAAGTAATTGACACTCTTTCTTACAATCTCTTAACACATTAACCCTCAGATAATGATAAGATGACCTTTAAATCATGGTCCAATAGCAACAATAGCATCTAATGCTGATTGAAAATATGGTAATTGTATCGCATTGAATTGAATACAAGCATATAGAATCCATATAACCAATTACCATATTAGCTTTATGTAATACTTCTTTACTTGCTAATATACTATTGAGGATTGGTTGGGAACTAGGAGTTGTTCTTAGAGCAAAATAACTACCAATATCAACATTTTCTTTTCTCTTTCCTTTATCTTGAGTTGGAATTTGATTCTATGAAGGACAAAGAATAATTTCTTGAACTTCTTGTTCCTTTCTATTTCTTCAAATGCATCATTGAACCTCTCCTTAATTTATTCAAAATCTCTACCATCGAACTTTCTCTTTATAGTTTATACCACTGTTTTTCTCTTTTTGCTATTCAACATAAGTTCATAAATGCCCTTGTGGCAGAAATTCCAACATTAAAAGAAGGAGAAAAAGGAAAGGCATTTCCTATGCCATAAGAAGAGAACGGTTTAGGCCCTATTGGTGAGTAAACAAATTAAATATTCTCATATTTTTTTATTATTAGTTGAGTGGCTTAAATTGAGTAAATAAATTAATATTCTTATATTTTTTTATTATCAATTGAGTGGAACTAGAGTTTTTAAGTAAGCTCCTATTATTATTGCAACTCATAAAAAGCCATTTTTTACTAGCACATATGTTGATCTCTGTATGCTATATTAGTATATCTACTTCATTCATTAAAATCGAGTCAAATTCTTGATATGAACCCATACCCACATCTATTTTTTTATTGAAAAATAGATATTAATATGCCTGGATATTTATTGCTTATGAGTTTAATTAACTATGATTACAAAGAATAATGTCATCAATATAATGAAGGGAGAACGGGTCTTAGCAATTTAATTTAATTAAAATTTACATTAAATTTTAAAGTAGTTCCACCTCAAAACTAGTATAAGGACATATGTTACTCTATGGTTAGAAGTGTTTCCTTTCAAAAGTTGCACTCTACTTCTTAACAAGTTTAAGGACACGTGTCACTCTATTGTTAAAAGTTTTTCCCTCCAAAATTACACTCTTCTTCTTAACTCTAAACTCTTAAGAAAATAAACTTATACCCTTCATTTTTTTTTCAAAATAATTATTACTTTCTTATCTGTCGTCTCCCAAGACTATATTTCACAAGCTCTAATCATCTTGGAAATACCATTTGAGTGATTACTCTCTTATCTTTAATCCCCCAAGACTTATTGTAAAATAATTACAAAAAATGTAGTCTGAGTCACATGGATACACGCTGTCCTTAAGAGTTATTTCACAATAATGGTGAAAGCTCCCCAAGATTAAACAGGCTCCTTTGGTTTATTTAAGACCAGGCACCAGAACAGCAAGAACAAGAAAAAATAGATGTAACCTAGAGAAGTCAGAAAAGCAAAAAGATCGACAGACTCATAACCAACCGAATTATATTAAGAAGATAATTAACGTTAATAATAATATGAATATTAAAGAAACTGTCAAAGGATCATGGAGATAATGGAGGATTAAAGATAATAAAATTATCTAAAAGATAATTATGAAATTATCTACAGAAAATGGAACTGAGGAGAGTTAATTTTGAATGAGTCAAAAACCACCACTTTCAGATAAGATAGAAAATCTAAGTTAATAAATTAATTTTCCCGTATACGAAAAAATAAAATGATGGACCGCCCAATTTTATCACACACAGGGGGGCAAACGGATTAGTTTGCACTAGAATTGGACATCAAGGCCCATTTTCATGCGCGTGAGCCCATCCTCTACTTTGCTCTTCATAGGCTTAAACACACAAGTTAATATATAAGCCCTTAAAGAGACACTATTCCAAGCAATGTGGGACAAGTTCTTTTGAAATACTCTACACTCCTGACAATCCCCCACATATTTCAAAAGGAATAAAAAAAAGATAAAAAACTTCCTAGGTTACATATATAAGTGCAAATGCTTTAAATATTGTGTCTTTTGGACTATGAACCAAATCTAGACAAACATGATTTAACCTACAGAGCTATTGGTGAAGTTTATAACTTCTATGAACCAAAGCTCTTGGTTGTAAGTCAGAGATCTTATCAATCACATTACACCCCCACAATTCATGCTGTTAACGCTGTTGTGCGCCTTTCTGCCATGCGCGCGCCTGGTAATTCATGAGTGCTCTATAGATTTTGCCACAATCCCATAGGAACGGCCTACTCCACACTCATATAGGTGATTTCATCAAAGTGCATCTGCAATTAATACACCACTCATAAGGGCTATGAAAATCATTAAGAGCCTTTTGCTCAGCCTCTCAATCAATGCATTCTAGCACTTTCTCACACCATAGGAAGGGATAACAGAATAAATAGTGCTAGCAGAACCAACAAGTGACTTGTTATTACCTATATGAACCTTTTTCATGGGATCTCCAATCACAAAGGTTGGGTTACCATCACCGTTAATTTCAAACTGGCTTAAGTCTCATTCCCCTCGATGTTTCAAGGACTAATTTTCTTCCCAAAGGTTAGGTCATAGGATCTGCCAAATTCACTTCTGACCTTACATAATCGATCGATATAATTTCATCTTTTAACAGCTGTTTAATCACATCATGTCTCAAACGTATGTGCCTATTTTTGCCATTGAATGTCATATTCTTTGCAATAGCTATTGCTGCTTGGCAATCGTAATGCATGACACAGATGGTGTTGGTTTCATACCCAACAGAATGTTTGCCAAGAAGTTTCTCAACCACTCAGCCTCATTACCAGCCAATTCCAGAGTAATAATCTCTTACTCCACGATAGATCTAGCAATAATAGTTTGTTTGGCTAATTTCTAAGAAATTGTACCACCTCCAAGGGTGAACACATAACCACTAGTGGATTTTATCTCATCTGAATCTGAGATACAGTTTGCATCTCTATATCCTTCTAATATAGCGGGAAATCCACTATACATGATACCATAGTCCATGGTACCTCTCAAGTATCGCATTAGTCTAACCAATGCTACCC
>JASKGM010009902.1:0-38457 GCA_034509205.1 Ceratonia siliqua | reverse complement strand
AGTTACTGTTTTTCGGAAACAGTTTTTAAAAACAACTGACGAAAACAGTTACCCAAATGAGTTTTTTTGTTTTCGCAGAACAAAAAAACAAAAAAACAGTTTTTAAAAACCTTCCCAAACAGGGCCTAAATGTCTCCCCTTTTTCCCTCTGTATTTTGTGAGCCTTCCCAAGAACAAACACGGTGGTTCTCACTTTTCAACCTATGAATTAAGGGTCCTTTTCAACAGTGTCAACCCACCATCCCTTCAGTACTTATCATCAATCTTCTTCTTCACTCTTTACACAATTACACATAGCATCACTAATTGATTGAATGCTCTCTAGAACTAACTGATTGAATTCTTTCTAGTAGATTGATCCATGTTTTTTGTAACTAGTGCCTTGATATTTAAGGGGGTACGGACTAAAGGGAGGACAGTAGATAAATAGTAGAGATAATCTCTTGAGCTCAATCTTTTAAAATAAAAATATTTAACTTTAATTAATAAAAAAATATAATCAGTTAAATGAGACACAAATATAATTATAATAAATTTAAATAATATTTAAAATTATCATCAAATAAAATCATCAATTCTAATTTAAAAATAATTAAAAAATAAGAATATTTAACTTTAACTAATAATTAATAAAAATATAATCATTATAAATAAATTTAAAATTATTATTAAATATAATCGGTTAAATCACGCACAAATATAATCATAATAAATGAAAAAATATTTATAAATATCATTAAATATATAATAAAATTATCATGTATAATTTAACGATACGTAGAAAATAAAAATGTATTACTTTAATTAATAATTAAAAATACATTCAATGGAATAATCACACACAAACACAATCATAATAAATTAATTTTTTTAATAAATATAATCAAATATCGAATAAAAATATTAAGTATTTTGATTTCACATATAGATATTTTGTGGTCAAATATTAGGTATGTTAGGTGCTGAAAGGGGTTCTGGGTCCTCCAGAAGAAAGGGTAAAGAGAAGGTTGTTGCTGCCTCCTCTAACCCTAAGGTTGACCTGAGGTTGGTCACCGACGCGGACACTCACGCATTCTGGGTCGACGCTAGATCCATATAGTCTCGGATCTAGTTCGCCTACCCCAGACGCAGCGACATGGCCAACAACTACCTCCCAGGCGAGTGTTAGCTACTCATCCACTGATCCCTTGCTAGGCACCATACACACTGACAGGCGCACTTGGTTAACATCACGTGGGAACACGTAAGTACATTTATCAAACTTTAATTAATAATTAAAAAATATAATAGGCGTATCCTATAACAAAGTTATAATATTTTTACCCCATATTTGAACTGCATGAAGCTATGAACAAATTATCTGCAATTTACAAATCACACTATCAGGAGGCCTATAAATGCTTTGAAGACACTTCTTGTAAGGTGAAGCAGCATTGTGGGACATGAAGTGCTCTGATAGCATTTGATCAGCACATAGAGACATTCGGATAGGGAAGTCAAAGGGCTTATGGTTGGGGGAATCTATCAAGGCCCAGTTCTTTGAGTATTGGGTATCCCCCGAATTCAAGCGTGACTCGGCTCATAACAAGTTTAACCGATCTAAGAGTCAGGGAGCATTCGTCCATTGAGGCGGATACCTCCTAGTCTCCATGCATTAACAAATGCTTGTAGGTTTTTATTAAATTATATTTTCTTGTATTAATTTCTTTCTTAGTATTATAACACTTTTATTCATTGTTTGTAGTCAAAAAGTTAGGGAGGTCAGTTGATGCTATTGAAGTCTTTCGGGAAATTCAATATAGTGAAAGAAAGGGTTGGGTTCATCCGTAGGCTGAGCAAGATCACATGAATTAAATTAAATTTTAATATTATAGGTTTCTTTTTAATTGTGATTCAAATAATTTCTCACTAATTATGTTTTAACTCATGCAAAAAGCTTTTGAGGAGCATAGAGCCCGGACCCAGGAGTTAAGCAGTTCTTTCGTCGATAACACCTGTCTATGGACGGAAGTAGTTGATGGGGTGAATAAAAAGGGACGGGTTTATGGGATGAGTTTTGAGGCTCACCTGGTCAAGAAACCTCACTCAAGCCAATCATCACAATCATCCACCCAAGTTCTGAAACATTTATTGAGCCAGGTCAAACAGCAACTCAAGCAACGATTAGAGGAGCGACTTAAACAGTGACTCAAGGAGTGATTTGAGGAGTGACTCTAGGAGATGATGGGGCAAATAGTTAGTGGCTGTGCAACTTCTATCCCTCCCCCTCCCTACCGTTGATCGGCAGTCCCCTCCCAATAACTGCACTGACGTTGAGTTTGAGTCAGATGGTGATAATTAATGTATTTAATTTTGAACAAATTTACATTAAATTTAATTTAATTCAGATGAATTTAATCTTATTGGGTTAATTTTTTTATGTGATACATATACTTTATTTATGTTAATATATTTATTTAATTTAAATATATAATAAATTATGTTTATATATTTATTTACAAATATACTTTATTTATACTAAATATATAATTAATAATATGTAATTAATATGTAAATTAAATTAAACATATTTAATATTTATAGCTAAACATTTAATTATTATTTATTTAAAAATATGTAATAAGCTCTCCAATATTCTCACTGCTATAGTATGTGTGAACTTAATATATTATATTAATATATAATATATTAATTTCTCTCATGCGAGATGTTCTCCCGGATGGTGACGTGAGAATTTCTCATGGCTAAGCATCCGTGAAAACCTCCGTGAGATTGTCTCATGATTTTTGACCACTTATTCTCATAGAAATGGTCCGTGAGAAATGTTCTCACATAATGTATTTCGTGAGAAAATGCGTGATAATCAGATCAAAATTGTCATGGCCTATTTTTCGTGAGAAACTAAAACTCTTATGGAAATTTAAGTCTTTCTCACGGAAATATTCCTTGAGAAAAGACAATTTTTTTTTTTGTAGTAAACTAATGAGAGAGTAAAACAAGAGAAAATTTATGAAGAGAAGTAGAGGATGATGAAGATCCATTCATGGAGGCTCAATCATGGCCACAAGATCAAACGAGTCACATGCTACATCTTATACCATAATAGGAAGGAAGCAAGAGATAGAAGAAAGAAGTATGAGAGAAAGAAATGCATTATTGAATACCAGTATAAAAAAGCACACTTTATAGTGTGATAACCAACTCTAATTCTATAACATAAAGATGCAACCATAATGCACATGGCATAAGTGTAATAACTCCTATCCTCACATAGCCAGATCATCTAACAAGTTCAAGGCATATAAAATCATCAGGGAGGATAATAAGGAAGAGTAGTATTCTTTTTCTAAGAGTTGCTTTTTTTCAACTAATTTATTTTCTTGAATTTTGAAGATTTCAATTTACTTCAAATCATTAAATGCAATAGATATTTATGGGTAAATAAAATGATCCTTTAAATTTAATAACATGAATTATTAATTATTACACAATATATACATGAATCACATTTACATGAGTTATAGAAATCTATATACATAACCGAGTATTAAATTTTAACATCTAAAAAATATTAAATCACTTATTTCAATAATTTAAGAGTTTGTTTTGCCGCCATAATTTAAGAGGTTTATATACATTTATTATTACATAAAAAATTTAATTGGGTACGTTTTTTTTGTTCATTTGGTTTGGACGAAGGTTAGTTAGCCACTTTCATATTAAAAAAATTTGTTTAATGTAACTAGTAAAGGTTTATAAACTTATGTACTATTATTAGACATTTAACATAAAATTAGAATGTATATCCAATTTTTATAAATAGTATAGATTCACAATATGCGTAGTTTTTCAACCTTACCAAATGCGTACTTGTAGCATTTGGATTTTGGAAAATTTGTGTGTGGGCTGAGCTCACTGCTCACGATATCATCTATAAATTATACACAGTTAAAATTAAGAAATTCAAAATCTAATATAATGGGACTCATTGAATTCTTTGTATCTCTATTTACCTTCTTTATGTCAGTTTATGAATGACGTAGTAAGCTCAGCGTACAAAAATTTCTCTTCTTCTTACCAAAATTATATAACCTACCTGCTTTCCACTATTTTATAAGGAAAGAAAATTCCGATTTGATTCTTTTGAAGTCCGAGTACTCTTACGCTTGTTAGCAAGCATCATAAAGCGGTGGCACTCATTTCAACCATCTTCTGCTACATTCAGAACGTGAAACTGCCTCTTGCTTTCTCTTCTATTAGTTATTACTCTCTTTAGTAATCGGCACAGTCATCTGGCTCATCCATATGAATTGTTACAGTCCCAAGTTATCAAATTTAAATTTTGCATCATATCTTTATTCATTTATTTTGGGTCAAGATTAAGATACGACGAAACGTATTCAATTTTGATTTAACAGCATTAAATCCTTGTATAGATCAGCTCGGTTCTACACTCTTCTTCTTCCCTCTATATATATGCCTCTGAACCAACAAAGAGTACATGCAGTCTTATCATACAAAGAGTTCTCTTCCCTACCCTGATATAGTCTTCTCACCTCTGTTCTTCTTCTTCTCCTCTCTCTCTCTCTCTCTTTGTGTTTAGCAACTGTCTTCTGACATGGCTTTTCAAAGATCTCAATCAATGGTCTTGAATCTTCTGCTTTTGTTTTGTTTGGTTGCAGTCATCAACAATGTTGTTACTTTAAGTAGTGCTCGCCAACTCAAGAATCCAAATGTGAAAGAAGCAACTGGCAAAAGTGGAAGAGATCAAGTGGATCCAAGTGAGAACAATGCGAAGATGGGTTTTGGCGACATGAAGAATTTACCTCCTCTTCCATTTCCATTTCCTTTTCCACCTGCAACCCCACAAACTCCTGGATTCCCTTTTCCACCTCCTTTTGATATTCCCCAGCTTCCAATTCCTACATTTCCTTTGCCTCCACTACTTCCTTTGCCTCCACTTCCTCCATTTCCTCCTATCAACATCCCTGGTGTTCCTTCCTTTCCTATACCTTCTCCACCTATGTAGGTCGTTTCCATGCATCTTTATATGCTGAGCTAAATTGTAATAAGTTGTAATTTAATTTGCATGCTATGTCTGGGCTTTTGTTTCGTTACATTAAGAAATTTGTATGGTTTAGATGGTTAGCTAGTTGCTTGGGTTGGTCTTAATTAGGCTCGTAGATTGCTTTGTTTTTGTATTTTAAGACCCTGTGTATGCCAAAAATTTTACTAGGTTAATAATTAATGAGAGGAGAAATGTCAAATATTTTTTTTCTTTTCTCCATTTTTTTTCTCATGGTTCGTTGAATTTTTGGACTTCTAAGATTAATTTGTAGATTTTCATATTCTTGATATATATATTTTTTCTTCTTGGAGAAAGTTAACACCATTGCCAGAGGTAAACTTCTTTAGTTGAATTTTTTCATTCTTGATTAGTATTCTTTTCTAACTTTATATATCTCAGTTTATTCATTTGATTTTTTTTTAATTTTGATGTTATTCATTATAAATTTTGAATTTTGTTAGATTCTTCACATACGAGTTTATTACTTTCATGTTTTTGGGTTTTATTTATTTTTGTTCATGATTTTGATCAATAATTTTATGGATTTTCTGAGTTTTATTTAACTTTGTTCATCATTTGATCAATAATTTTATGAAATTTGAGTTTTTTTTGGGTTTCTTCCTTACAAATTTTAATTAAAAAAAATGATGATAAAATTAAGAATAATTTATTTTTTCTACATCTGAGTCGTGAGAATTATGATTTAGATGCTTAATTAGCAGCATGTCAAAGTTTGTCAATGTTACTCACCTAGCTAATAAAATTATAATATATTTTTGCATAAATATATATAATAATTATATAGGAACCATTTTTATAATAATGACTAATTTTGACCGTATATATTTGTCTTGACCTAAGCTTGAACCAAAGTCAATATTTAAAATTTATTTTAACTCATCTTGTTCTTTGGTCAATCCTGAATTTTTTTGCTTCAAACAAAACAGCATGGATGTGGAAGGGAGACAAAATTGCCAACCTTATTGAAATTAAATATTATTATTTCTACACTCACTTTTTCAACACTCCTCTCACACCCTACTTTTCTAATATTATTTCTAACATTCTCTTTCTTTTTTTTCTCTCTCCTCTATTATGTCATCACAAATACTAATAATAAAATAGGGTGTGGAAGGGTGTGAATGTACAAAAGTGTGTAAATTTCATACCTCATTAAATTTAGCTTCTTAATTTGTTTAACATGAGAATTCCCCTAGAGGCAGGATTTGATGGCTCATATATTACCTACAAGCAATTGATTCCTAAGAAATGTCACAAGAACTTCAACCAACTACATGTTTTGGAACCTTGTCAACAATAATTGACCAAATGTTAAGTAACACTGTGTATGGATAATGTAATGTAAGATTTATGAAAATTGAAATACTTAAATATTACATTGCTAGCAATTCAATTTCTTACATTTGTAAAATATCATATTTGGATAATTATTTCTCAAAAAGAATTTGTAAATTTTTAAAGTAAACTAAAAGAAAAATGTAACCATATTCTTTTAACTATAGACCATTTGTAAACATCCTTAGAGTTAAAACAGTTAGAAAATTTATCTTTAAACTTTTTTTTTTGGATTTTGATTTTCTGTCTAAGTCATTTGTTTACTTATTTAACAGACAATTAATCATAATCATTCCCTTAAAAAATTATTTGTTTCAACCTTGGTAATGAACAACTAGTGAGCGTTTTGGCCTTTAGGTAACTTAATTCAATTATGGTAACAATCCCAATTCTAAAATGCAAATTAAGTACGTTGACGGAAATCTTTGATGCTTAAAAAAATATACCCATAAGTGTAGGGGTCGTTAAATAGTAGTATAGGGCCACCAAGTATCGTATTCACAAGGAGGTAAGTTCAAGTATCAAAATGTGTAATTTCTTATATTATCTAGGAACCATCTAGTCAAGTGATCAAAGATGGAATAAATACTGAGAATAGAAAGTAGTAAAGAAAAATCCTGGGAATGGGCTTTTATCATTGAGCCTTGTTATGGATTTACTATTAGTTGGTTATATTTTATGAGTTACAAAAACTAGATTTCCTAATTTATATTTTATCATTTTGCAAGAAATTAAACATCTATTTATATTAAATCCATGTATACTTTTGTAATCACATACATTAATATAAATGCATTAGGTTCTTTGAATTCTAAACGAATGTCACAAGGGAGCATATCTATTTCTAGAATACACAGCATAGGTTTAATAAATCCACAAACTAGTATTTAGCTTCCACTTTCGCTCCATCACTAAATACCTTGATTTAAACAAATTATGATCAAAAAATCAAATTTATTAAATTGTAATAAAGGAAATATATTTCAATAATAAAATCAATCCATAACAAGGGTCTTAAAGACTACATCCGCTCCTAGAAAAGAGATTTAGCCACTCATGTTAGATAAATCACAAAATAAACGATTCAAGGAATACATCTTAAAGTAAAATAGAACAATGAAGTTAGAAGAAGATATAGAATAACTTTTCAATGGCTGAAGAAGATGGGTAGCTCCTCCTTCCAGATTAGCATCCCAAATCCTTGCAAAACCAGCTTCAATCCCCTTTCTCCTCTTTTTTCTTTAGAGTGTTTTTCCACTTTGGAGGCCACCAAGAATGTTTTAAGCTTTCCCTACTTCAGACCTTCAAAACCTAATTTCCACGAGCTCCCAAAATGCGGTCGTTTTGGGCTATTTTGTTGCAGATGTGCATTTTATGCAATTTTCTAGTGTGCAAATATTGGGTGTTGCAGCCCTATTACTTAGGTGCTACAGCTAGGGCTGTCAAATTGAGTTGGTCCACCTAACCCAATAAAAATGGTGGCTTGGGTTAAAAATCTCAACCCACCAAGTTTCGCGGCTCAGCCCGCCCTGCCCTGATTGGCAAGGCTCCACATGCAAGCCACAAAATGAATTAGAATAATTTAGAAAGGTGTGGGTGTGAGGATTTGAACCTAGGTCCCCACACCCACATTTCAAAACCTTAACCACCACTCCATTAGGCTATTTGTGTTAAATTTAGCTAAAATTAATATTTATATATTAAATATTTTTAATGGGCTAACCCGTCAACCCGCCATAAGGGTGGAGTGGATTGAGTTTTTCAACCCGTCTAATTTTGGCGGGCCAACCTGCATCACCCCGCTTAGAGGGCGGGTTAGCCCGTTTGATAGCCCTAGCTACAGTGCCCATCATTATGAGTTTTGCATGCTTCAGCGGTGGGAGTTGTAGTGCTTACCTCTCAGCTAGAGTGATATTTTTAAAATTTTGGGCCTTAAAATGACCGAATTGGGTTTTATGCTCGCCATTAAAGTTGTAGATATTTTTCTTTTCTTTCCAACAAGTTAAAGAACACCTAAATTGGAGTTCTGTAGCTCTAGCTATAGCACAAACACCAAGTAGTGCTATGAGTTTTCTGCCTACTTCGCTGTTTAGATTAAAATACCTACAAAACATTCCAACAAGTCCCAAAAGTTAAATAAATGTGATAGGTACTTAAGTTTGTATAGAAATGAATCCAAAGCACCCAAAACACTTTAGAATCACACATTAAAACCTCAGGGACACGTGGTATAAAATCACCCCATCAAGCTTCATAAATTTTCTCATATCATTTGTAAAAGAGAAAAATAAGTGAAACAATGTTATAAACTTTGACATACATTATCTTCAACAAAATTTGAACCTTTATTATCTAACTCTTTTAACCAGATTTGGTTCATTTTGTGGTTTTCATATGCATTATAAGTTTCTATAAAAGATCAAGAAAATTAGGCTATTCAATTTGAAATTAGAAGTTTCAATTTCTTTTACATGAGATTTTTATGATCTTTTAAGTTTATTTAACTGTGACTTGAAATTATATAAATTATAGAAGTTTTAGTTCTAGTCCAAGTATGGAGTTGGATTTAGGTCTAAGTTCATGTCTGGATTTATGAGCTAAGGTTAGGTTTTAGTCTGGCACCACCAATACATTACAAGTGGGAAGAAATGAAAAGGAATTTGAAATTCTACCTAAAAGTGAGGCATTTAAAGTACCCTATAAAATTTCAAGATGGTATTACTGGAAATTTTTAAAATCCTTTGATTAATCATCCAAACAAAATACTTTGTAGTAAAACATTTGAAATACTCTATAAAATTATTTTTTCCCCTTAATTTACTTTATCCAAACACACTAAGAAAAGAAAAATGCTGCAAGGGAAATATAATGAGAAAAAAGAAAAATAAATAAAAAATATATAGAAGAAAGAGTATTTTTAATTAATTAGTCTTTGAAAAATAATTTATACATCAAGTTGTTGCTTCAAACATTTTTTTTTCTGTCTTTGATGATTGATTAATAAATCTTTTTTTTTTGTTAAGTCATTTTGTGATTTCATTTGGTCAGAATTAACTTTTTATCCTACGCATAGTAGCCCCCTAATTTTTTGTTATTGTATGTTGACTTGATGATATGTTAAATTAATAAAATATCACTACGTAGGATAAACATATTAATTATAGCCAATTAACATAATGACAAAATGATTTAATAAAAACAAATTTAATTTAATCAATCCATGTAAATTTTGTTTAAAGACTTAAATTGATATATTTTCAGTACCAATTAGTTAATTCACTCTAAAAGAAATACACGAAACTACAGCTACTTTTAGTTAAGATATATGCATTTCATTATACATGCCACTGAGAAAAGGAATCAAATTCTTATTTGAAAGTAACACTAAATTCATAAAAACAAAAAGTTCTGTGCAACATATGCGTGGACATGGTTGTCTGATGTCTCACAGGATATAAATGCAGTCTTAATTAACTGATCGATACAGAATAAATGGGAGGTTCATGGGATTCCTAGACGATCCTCCTTTTTAAGAGGATCAGCCAAGCTTGAGTGCAAAGAACCTGAGTTGAATGGAAGGGAAGGAATGACACCTGGTATAGCTAGGACAAATGGAAAAATGGGTAGAGGAGGCAATTTGGAAAGAGGTTGCAAGGTTGGAAATGGGAGTGAGAATGACATTGGTAGTGTTGGTAGCACAAGGGTAGGGTTGGGAACAGATGGTAAGTTTGGCATCAATGGTGCACCTAGTAAACTGGACCGAGAAAATCAAGGAAAATCTAACCCAAATTGTATTGTTGATGGCTTGTTTCCTTATAATAGTAGGTGGGTTGATGAAGAAAACTAGGTGTTGCAGAATGAAAGTTAACAGTACCAAGAAGGGAGGGGTGAATTGATACAGTATATAAAATTTAAATTCTTTTCGAATTTTTTAGAAATTATTCGAAATACAAATTCTGTGAAGTAGGTCCCTTAAAACTTTTGAGGTACTTGAAAAGTTTGACTCAAAACCAGTCTGTATCATATCCAAAAATAAACTTTAGAAAACAGTAAGGAGATGGGGAGGAACATAATAGTTTATCTTGATTCAGCCTCAACATGAGACTTATGCCCAGTCCTTTTGATTCTCAAGGGATTTTTCACCACTAATCAATCAACATTTACAATCCTAATTTTACTTGTTCACTAGTAACAAATGATTTTAACTGTTAACCATAAACATAGTGGTTTTCAAGCAACCGTAACAACAAATGATTTTCACTCACTCACCATAAACTACTCAGAAATTTTAAGAAGAATACAATGACTCTCTTGAAGAGTAGATAGTTTGCCTTTTGTGTTCACTTTTTCTCTCTGGCTTTTTATAAGATCTCTCAAGGTAAAAATTAGAACCAGAAGAACCAAGGGATTTGCACAGCTTCGATGATTTTCTTTTTACTTCTGCTTCTCTTTTATAAGCTTCAAAAACTAGACTTTGTTTATCTTCTTCAATCTTGGGATTTTTAGGCTCCTCCATCAAACTCTGTAGCTTTAAAACCAGATTTGGGATAAAGAGATTTGACCTTTACTTGCTAGCTCCTTATATTCCTCTTCCTTCCCTTTTCTATCCCCCATCAGACAGATTTGATGATTTCTTTTCTCTTTGTTTTCTCCTTCCATATCTGTAGCATTCTTCCTTTCTTGATTTCTTCCTTGTAGATATATAATTTCCTTCAGATTTGGCCAAGAATTGTCCTTCAAAACTTTCTTCTTAGTTGTTTTTCTGTAGCTTTGATTGTTGCAACATGTCTTCCTCTTTAGATGACTTCTCTTATTTTGAAAGAGTTTTAAATACTTGGCTGATATTCCTTAGCAAGATGTCCAAAAATTATGGTTAATATGTCTTGGTCTTCTAACTCATTTAGTGCCTTCCAGATGAAATAATTTGTGAAGTTGGCTTTATTGTGGTCTTGATGTGCTTTATGAGTCCTCATTATTTTTGTCTTTTAGCTTTTGCTCTCTTTCTTCCAATTCTTTATTTTTACCTTTATGCATGCATCTATACCTTCTCTTTCTCACGTGTTTCAACATTTATTTTTCTCCCTTTTGCTTTTATTTGCTTGAAGCATGGAAGGGAATTTGCTTTTCTAGCAAATATTTTCTTTCCTTCTTTTATTTTGTTCTCTTTTTCTTCTTCTTTTATTCCTTGATTTATGGCTTCCTTCTTCTTCTTTAATGTTGACTTTCCATAATTGAGTACACCAACCTTCTTCCTTGATCGTCTCTATATTATTCCCACAAATTCCTATTCCAAAGATAACAAATAATTAGTGTAATAAATTATACTTTAACTTAATTTTAATTTTAATTTGAATATCTTAGGAATTTATGACATAAAAATATTTTCCAAAGTTGTTTGTTATCATCAAAACTCTAAATCATTCCTTAATGAAACCTTGGGGCTAATAATCTCTCCCTTTTTAATGATGACAAACCTAAGTATGCAAAACATATTTTATCGTCAAGCCTTTAACCATTTTTCTAAAATTTTCAAAACATATTTTATATGCCAGCAAGGATTATAGCAAATGAGCATATGAAAATCTTTAAAGACAACATTCAACATATTTATTAGGGTTTTGCATATATAATTCTCCCCCTTTTGGCATCATCGAAAGGGAATACCAAATAAAACACTAATATTAACAAGATTAATCATACAAAATGATAATTCAACAAAGTGGCGATCATTTTCTGGATAAAGCATTATTATTCAGAATATATTAGAATGACGATATTTAATACAAAGCCATCAACATATCAATCATATTATAAACATAATCTTGAAAATTTTCTTTTCTTGTTTGCAAAGCATTCAACATAATATGTCGTGTATTTAAAAATTTGCATATCTATTTCTCCTCAAAGATAAATTAAAGTCTAGCATTTGACAGACAAATCAAAATTAAAGTATGGTAGGACAAAATAATTGATCATAAGACAAAATATTTATAACAATATTAGTTGCTACATGTAAAAACAAGGATTTGAAACATATTTTGCAAACTAATACAAGTTATAAGTTTAGAGACAACTTCCTTGTTTTTATGAGTGATTGCTTCGCTTGAGTGGAGGCTTTTTCTTAAATCAAGCTCCCCCAGAGTGTGAGATTCCTTTTGAATACAAAACCTGTATAGTTGCCAAAAAAAATGTCTTGCACAAAGGAGTTAGCAAACACAGCAACCAAATTCCATATATTTTTTAGCAACCAACTTCCATAATTTTCTTCGTTTACGATGTCCAACAAATGTTTTTATAGATATGCTTTAAAATATTTCAAATAATGTAGAGCATATATAGAGAGCAGATTTTCAATTTTCATATACCAGAATTTTTTCGGTGCTCCCCCTAAAACATAGCTTAGAGTTTCTCTTATTTCACCACCACAGAAATAAGATATCAGAGTGATTAGTTTAGTACAGCAGCGGAACAAGGGGAATTCACACTTACTGATATTGAATACTAACAAAGAAATCATTTTTAGCACTATGGTCATAATGTGAAAGTATGAGATAGTGACATTTTGCAATTCAATTCCAAATAACACATAATGTTACATAATAACACCTTTTGAACATGTTTGTGTAGTAAATTTAATAAAAGGCATTTTGTAAGGCATGTTTCCCAAAAATATTTGAATGATAGGTAAGAAATGTCCAAATAACTATGATTTAACAATCAACCCAATTTGAAACTTGTCCTAGTATTTCAAAACAACAAGTTAATACCTTTTAAACATGTTTGAACCAAAAACTTTTCAGAATAATAATTTTCCATACATGTTTCTAAAAGCTCAAGCAATAAGTTCCAATAATGTGCTTAAATGTTCTCAAAAGCATGTAATAAACACTTGAAAGCATATTCAAAATATTTTATACCATTTGATTGATCAACTTCTTCTCAAAAATATTTTATAACAAGATTTTTCTTCTTTGGTATTTGTCAAAACAAAATTGAGACACACATTTTGAGTATAAGCACAAGAAATTTCAAGTGTGATTTTCACATAAATTTAGCACTAAATTGGACATTCTCAAAATAAGATGAATAATCATTTTTCACAAGAGAATCATCTAATGTACTTTATCAAAACTCACATACTTTTACTTTCTCAAAACATAAGTGTATGAATCAAAGTTCTCAAATAATTAAATTCATGACTATGTTCAAGATTATTCAACCATGAGCAACAGCATGATATCAAAAGCAATATACTTTTTCATGGAGATTAGTTGAAAGACTTCACATCAAAATTTTTATGAAGCTCCCACTCACTTTATGCTTTCCTAGATGTTTCCATAAATGATCATTTATCTCTTTATATTGATACAACACAATTTAGCATATGAGAGAGATATGAGAGAAAGTATGTTGAGATCAAACTAGTCCACATTTACTTACTGCCAAGACATAAAATATACTTTGAAAATTTGACAGTATATCAAGCATTAAGAATTTTCCTGAGAAATTAGGTACCTCAAAACTTTCAAGTACTTTGAAATTTTTGAGTGACCTAAACCATAATTTTCAAAACATGTCTGAATTTAAAGAAAAATTCTAGTCTAATAGATTTTCATGTCCTAAACCTATTTATGTAATTTTTCTTGAGAAACAACCAGTCTAAGTAGCTCAACTAATCAAAACAATACCTTTTCATACATTAGCATATATCCAACACATAGAAAAGTTCTAAAGATTATGCCAGACTTATTTTTAGCTACCTCACATATCAATTTCTTTTCAAGGATGCAACTCATTACTCTTCAAGAAAAGGCTTTATAGTGATGGCAACAAGTGAATATGTTGCATCTTCAAAACTCCATGCTATTGAAATCTTGGGATTACCAATTTTAACTTTGTTTCTTTAATGTCACACTTATTAAGCTTATAGCCAAGCATGTCAAATAGCAAATTTAGCAGCTATAATTTAGAGCATTTTAATATCACAAAAATGATATGAAAGCAAAACGCTATCACATTTAACATTCCAAACATTACTACATTCTTTTGCAAAACTTCATTTCCATGTAAAATCAAAGGAAATTTTAAATTTTGGTTTTGGCAAATCATATTGGAATATTTTTAATATGCATAAGTCATAAACCTTTATGAAATCTAATAATGCAAGAATATTTCAAATCATGCATAAATGAGTTATGAATATTTTTCATACCAAATTCATGTTGATTGAAATTTTGAGCTGCATTTCTCACATTATTTATAACCACAAGCTTGTTGCATGAAGTTACTTGGCTTCACTAAAGTTGCTCCTTGATCTTGGTGTTTTGGAGAATTCCATTTTCTTTCCCATGGCTTCTTTTTATGAGGTTCACATTTTTAAACTTCAACATTTAGCATTTGGGGAGCACTCACTGGTAGTTTTTCTTTGACCACACCTATTTGTCTATCCTTCTTGGAAATTTCCTGCATAGTTGAAGTGCTAGAAGGAATTTTTGGTACCCATCACATCTTGGGTCCTTTTAAAGTTAGTAATAGAACTTTTAAAGCCTTTAGGAGCCCAAATTTGTTTCCCCTTTATATGTGTATTTCTTCTAATGTAACATAAATAAGAAATGTGCCCTTTAAGACCACAATAGTTGCAAACAATAGAAAAATATGCTTTTCTAGAAATTCTTTGTCTTTTGTTAGGGTAGCATCCTAAATCATTTCTTCTCAAATTTCTTTTTAAATTCACATTCTCATTCCTTTTGGTCAATGTACAAATTGAATTTTCAATAAACAAATTATTTTCAAGTTCTAAATCCCAAGAATTTGTACATTCGCCACTTAAAAACATTTTTTCATGTGATTCTTTAGATGAACATTTCTTGTTTTCACAAATATACTTAGACAAACAAAAATGACAGTATTACACAAATCACAAAGGAAATTCATAATGAATCTTTTTACATTAATTTTCACAATAAGCAATCAATTTTAAAATATACTAGTAATGCTCACAGCAAAAGAATTCTTACCAAACAATTTATTTTCATAAGAAACACGCAAATGATATTTAAACAAGAATATACCAGCAATGCACAAAATAATGTTAAAGACTAATAATTATACCAAATGCTTTAAACCTAGCTATTTCTCATGCCAACAATCTTCCCTTTATCATTTTCACCTAAATGTGACCTTACCACCATTCACTTCTTGCATGGACACAAATTTGGATAGATTCCCGGTCATATATATTTTGAGCAGTCTTTGACAAAGTATCACCTCTATTCTTTATTTCTGCTCTTTAAACTTGCCTACAAGAAGTCAAGCATTCTTAGGTACCTAATTTGTTTTAAGTCCTTTGGGGTTTGTGGTGCCTGAGCTTGTGCTATCTATGGTTGCACTTTTTGCTACCCACACAAGCTTAGAAATGCTCTTATTCCTTTTCAACAAACAAGCATGAGTGGTATGCCCAAACTTACAGCCAAAATTACATTTTACAATAGAAGCATTCATCATTTTCTTAATGTTTTTTATATTCTTTTACATTTTTATTTTCAAAGAAGTCAATTCCATTTTTATCAAAATATCCCTTTTGACTTCCTAATATAGCATCCAATGTATTTCTACCTTTAACAAACTTTGCTAAATTATTTTTTAATTCCTCATTTTTCTTCTTTAAAATATCTATTTCACCATATAAATTTTTAACAACTTCATTTTTATTTCTATCAACTTCTCCTTTTAGATAACCAATGTTCTGTTCAAGAGAGTGATTTTTATTTACTAAATTTTCAAATTCAATCCCTAAATCTATTTTCTCATGTTCAAGTTGTTTACATGATTTCATATCCATTTTTAAATCCTCTAACAATTCATCTATAGTGTCATGTAATTCTTTATAAGAAAGAGAGACATGTAGTGATTTTACCTCATCATTTTCACCAAAAGCCATGGAGCATTAACTTGTGAGATTCTCAATTCTATTTTTCAAAAGTTCATTCTCATTTTTCAAACTCTCATTCTCTAAACTCAATGATGTGTTTATCTTTTTCAAGGAAACATTTTTAGAGTGAGTGAGTTCAAGTTTTTGATATACCTCAATGAGAAGCTCTTCACATTCTTGTTCTTGTGATTCTTTAATTTCATCATCATCATCATCATCATCATCATTTTCTTCTTTTTGCCCATTGCTAAGAGCCGTGCCGCAAATGATGTTTTCTTGCTCATTTTGTTCGTTGAAGGAATCTTTCTCAATTGCATCCTCTCTATTTTGCTTTTGCTCAATTGCTACATGGTTAGCTTTAAACAAGAGCTCAAAAGTTTCAAAATTTTCTTTGGCTGTCTTACAAGAAGTAATTATGTCAAACTCATTAAAAGTCAAGCTACAATACAATATATGCATAGCTTTAACATTTAAGGTAAACTTATTTTTGTCATTATCATTCCATTCTACCCTTGGCTTTGAAATAAATCCATGTTCAACAATATCCCATAAATCAATGTCAATAGATTGTGAATATACCATCATCCTTACTTTCCAATGATTGAATAGTGTAGGATCAAATAGAGGTGGTCTACTTATGATGTGTCCCTCTGGTATGATTGCATTTACCATCTTTTGATCTTTAGAATATTTTCTCAAGGTGGTTAAACTTGCAATTTGAGACCTGCTCTGATACCAAATGAAAGTTAAATAGTACCAAGAAAGGAGAGGTAAATTGGTAGACTATATAAAATTTAAATTCTTTTCATAATTTTTAGAAATTATTTGAAATATAAATTCTGTTAAGTAGGTCCCTGAAAACTTTTGAGGTGCTTGAAAAGTTTGAGGTATGTCAAAACCAGTCTGTATCATATATGAAAATAAGCTTTAGAAAACAGTAAAGGGATCGGGAGAAACACAATAGTTTATCTTGTTGTTTTTCTGTAGCTTTGATTGTTGCTCTATACCGTCTTCTTTAGATGACTTCTTCTATTTTGAATGAGTTTTAAATACTTGGCTGATATTCCTTAGCAAGATGTCCGAAAATCATGGTTAATATGTCTTGGTATTCTAACTCATTTATTGCCTTCTAGCTGGAATAATAATTATGACTTGTGAAGTTGGCTTTGTTGTGGTCCTGATGTGGTTTATTAGTCCTCACTATTTTTGTCTTTTAACTTTTGCTCTCTTTCTTCCACTTCCTTATTTTTGTCTTTATGCATGCATCTATACCTTCTCTTTCTCACGTGTTCCAACCTTTTTTTTTCTCCCTTTTGCTTTTACATTTATTTGCTGGAAGCATGGAAGGGAATTTGCTTTTCTAGAAAATATTTTCTTTCCTTCTTTTATTTTGTTCTCTTTTTCTTCTTCTTTTATTCCTTGTTTTATGGCTTCCTTCTTCTTCTTTAATGTTGACTTTCCATAATTGAGTGCACCAACCTTCTTCCTTGATTGTCTCTATATTATTCCCACAAATTCCTACTCCAAAGATAGCAAATAATTAGTGTAATAAATTATACTTTAGCTTAATTTGAATTTTAATTTGAATATCTTAGGAATTTATGACATAAAAATGTTTTCCAAAGTTGTTTGTTATCATCAAAACTCAAAATCATTCCTTAATGAAACCTTGGGGTTAACACAGAAGAGTGGAAGAAGACAAAGGATGAGTAGCAGAAGGTCACTGAAATTGGAAGCCATTGAGTGGTGAGTTTAGGAACTGGGTAATAGCAGAGTCAAAGATGTGGAGATCTATAGATGATGAAGAGTATATGCAATTAATAATTAAGTGAATGTAGAACCCCTAAAAATGCAAGTGAATGATGTTTTGTGCACTTGGGTCCTCTCGTTTTTCATGTTTCTTCGATTTGATACCAATTCTTGAATCATGCTTAAAGTATGAATACATTTAATTTGATTTCAAACATCAAAGTACTTTTCTTAAATTATAATAGAAGGAATTAGCTTACCTAATAAAGTACTTGGTAATGGGTGCGTGGACCTGAATTTAAATTCCGCTTTCACCAAGGTGGCGTGGGCTTAAAGTAATGAGTTAAATTTTGTTGGTAGTCACGTGTCTAAAACTGATGTGTTATAAAGATACAAAATTTTCAATATTAATAGATTAAAATTGCTAGTGTGTTGAGGATCACTAAAAAATTAGAAATTTTAAATTTTTTTAATATGAAAATTGCTAACATTATAGAAAATATGTGAAGGTTAATAATCTTTACATTTTTTATGGACTTAAAAGTCATATCTATTTTTAAAAAATTAAATATAAGAAGAGTTAATATAACTTTTGGTCCCTGCAGTGTTACTCAACTTTCACTCTGTTCCCTATTGTTTAATTTTATCTAATTGACTCCGTACAATTTCAATAACTTTTACTTTGGTCACTGCCATTAAAGATTTGTTAACATCGTTAATATTATTACTTATGTGCCAAAAATCCAAATGTAGGCATCTAACTCAGCAATGCACTCATCCAACTCAGCCTTCCCTTTGACAATGATAAAATGAAAACAATCTGCTTATCATTCTACAGTTCTTCATTCAATGATAGAATGGAAACAATCCATCAGAAAATCACTAGTAGTGGACCTTTATCCCATTTTAGACTTGGGTTTACAGGTGTAGTGAAAAGGCATTCTTTTGCTTTTGTTTTCCTTCCCTTTATTTTCTTATCTGTTTTATGTTTTTCTTTATACTTTTAATGGCATCTACTCATATTTTAGGTTGTTAGTTGCTACAATGAACAACAATTGTTTCTAAGCTACGATTACTCCCATATACGTTGGCTATATATATATTCAATAACAAAGATGCACCATATTTCTGAATATCAGTGAATTATACCAGGTCATTACTTAGGTTGACTGGTAGTCTAATCTATCATAGCAAGTGTGGAAGGCATATTTTACACATAAAACTATATCTAGGATAAGAAAGAAACACATTTATCAAATGAATATTGTTCATGTGACATGTTGGTGAGCATATCAAATCCAAACATGTACTATGAACTCAATCACATTCTGACACTATTCCTCCATTTTCCTACATGGGCATATTTGATTACCTATTTAGCAGCTAACAGGGACTCAATAAACTTGAAAATGAGCTATCCTGGCTTGGATTTATAACTTATACATGACAGCACATGGGAAATTAGCACGACAGATGTAGCTTGTAAAAGGAAAATAGTTGCACTGTTTTAGTTCAACAAAATTAAGGTAAAACGGATAAAGAAAACATCACGATTGAGAAAACACAGAGAAGGGAAAAAAGACATCCATTATTTTGTCAATGAAGATTACACGCATATGTATACAGAGAGCTACCCCCGATAGTGTGTACTGTATACTGTTATGGTGAGAATGAGAGCTTATGAAATTGTTAAGAAAGATGATAACAAAAGAACAAACATTTTCTTTTATAAATTTACTTGAATAGAGAAAATAGTTTTGAAATATTTACCTAGTGACTCTCGAAGCTCATCTTCACTGGCAATGGCCACTCCTGTCTTGCTAAAGAGGGAAATGAACACATTCATGTGTAGAAAGAGTCGATACTAAAAAAAGAAAGAAAAAAATGCTTAAGCTACCCTGCTCATTTGCTTGTAATCAAATTGTGAAATCAATTTGTAAATTGATCCAATAGAAAGTTAATATGGTGTGAGATTCTGAGAAGAGATTGCTTTCCATCATGGACAAGTTATTCATGCTCTCAAATCTATACCACATTCTTCCACTTCCAAGTTCTCTTTTGTTGTGTTTGCTTTTCAATTCGAGTAAAAATTTGCCTACTGTTTTGATGTTAATTTTTCATTTATAGGAATCTTTTGATATGAATTCTTCACTACCCCCTTCGATGGTTGTGTCTGCTGTAAAGAACGATTGTTCACTATTGGGGGATGGTTAACTTGGATGAGTGCTGATAAGTGTGCAAAAGTGCACTCTACATGATTTATTATTGAGCTAAATGTGCTATAAATAAAGGGAAATCATTGAACTTAATGTATTTTCTTGTGCTTGGCTGTCATTCTTTATTCTCAACTTTTAAGTATGCTTATACTTCAATTTTAGTGTCCCAAGTAAGGAATTCAAGGCAAGTAAGAAGATTCAGTGTCGCAACTATGAAAACACAATGCTGTAGTGCCCAAAAGTGTAAAAATTGGTGATTCTGGCACAAGTCAGAAGACTTGGTGCCACGACGCCCTCCCACCAGGGTTGCAGCACCCAGATGTACCTTAAGGAGTTTCTTCTAAGGCCTTAAGCTGCAGCACTAGGAAACTAGTGCCACGGTGCCTATGCACTGATCTATCAATAAAAAGACGCAAAAACACTTCAGAAAATGGACTTTTTGGTTTCAGAAAAATGGTTTTCTTGGTTTGGAGATTTAAGAAGATGAATAAGAGGCTCATTTCTGGTTGAAAGGCCTAAATTTTCTTCTCCTAATCTTTGAAGATGAAGATGGTCATCTATGGAGTGTTGGATTTGTCAACAAACATGGTTGGCTAGGCTCTAGGTAAAGTTAGGGTAGAAGTTGATTGGTGAAAACATTTTGGTAATGTTTCAATTCATCTTTTGAGTGTTATTGTTTACAAATCTTATGTTGAATTCTCTATTTGGTTGAGTTGATTTACTTTGAGACAGTGAATGATATTTTTCTATGATGTTGAATAAAGTTTTATGGATTTTAATGGTGACTCAATAAAGATGGTTTCCATGTTATGAACCAAAGTGTTGAATCCAATCAGTAGAAGCTCAAAGCTTTGCTATTTCTTTACCCGTATTCCCATTATAATTAGTTGCATGTTTGAGATAATCTTGATATTCCCTTGATTCACTTACCCATTGTTCATTGTTATTTCCTTTTAAGTGATATTCTTGTAGTGTTTCCTCAATCTCCCTATGGTTCGACACTCTATTCTATACTGCGATAACCACATAGTATTTTTAGGCATAATCAAATTTTGGTGCCGTTGTCGGGAAGCACGGTTCAAGAAGCAATACAAGGCACACTTCATTCAACAATATAAAAAAGGGCAGTAACTTCGTTCCTTATTTTTCATTTTTGGATAGTTTTGTTTGTTTTATTTTCATATTCTTTATATTCTTTATTCTTTATTATGTTTTTTCCTTGCATGTGTAGGTATAAAGACACTTTAGGTAGATTTGGCCCTAGGCTAGAAGTAGAGTTAGAGTCTAGTTCCTTCAACCCTCTGTTTGACACTTCATCCAATCCAGAAGAAATAGGTGTGCACGTAAATCAACCTCCTATATTTCTCCAGACTATCTCCATCTTACATGCATAGTCACACTATCATGTATCATGTTCCCAGCAAACTCTCCCCAAGTTTATTATAAACCAGGGATGATGCAGTTGCAACCTTTCATAGTTAAAATGCCACAATTGAGGCAGTGAAGCTTAAGTTCTTCCATTTTTCTCTGAAAAACAAGGCTAAGAGTTGGCTATACTCTTTGAGACCGCATTCAATAGGAACTTAGATTGAGTGACTGAAGCATTCTTTAATAAATACTTTCCCCAACATAAGACAAGTGTATTGAAAATACAAATATTCTTATTTTCATAAAAGGATAGTGAGACATTGTATCAAGCTTATGAAAGATTCAAGGAATTATTGAACATATGTCCTCACCATGGCTATGAGAGTTGGCGTTTAGTGAGTTATTTTTATGATGGGCTTACACCTAGAGAACTCAAGTTTATAGAGATGATGTGTAATGTTGAATTCTTATAGAATGATCCAGAAGAGGCCACTGAATATCTAAATGAGCTTACTAAAAAGGTTCATACTTGGAGTGGACCTAGTGCTACTTATAGCGCGGATAAGTGAAAGCCGATGGTAAACCCTACTAGTGTTGATATTTACCATCACAAGGAAGAGGACAACCTAAAAGCCAAAGTAGAAATGCTTACTAGGAGTTAGAAGCATTGAAAACTAAGACCTTAGGAAAGCACAAATGACTGCTTGGGTAGAGTCTTGTAACCCATGTTTTGTCTATGGGGGGTAGATCATCTTAGCCAAAAGTACCCCATATGTAATGAAATGAGAGTTGTGTATGAGGAGTAATACAATGCCCTAGGAATGTATAAGAAACCCAATAACCCTTACTCTGAAACATACAATTTGGGGTAGCAAAATCACCCCAACTTTGGGTGGAAATCTTATCAGCATGCGCATATATCATAATCCCATGGCTTTAGACCTTACTCCTCATCTTAATCCTTTAGGAATCATCTGGGAGATACATTGCACACATTCATTGAGGCCCAAGATAAGACCAACAAGAAATTTGAGGCCTTGATCACCCAGACAGTAGAGGGAAATAAAGAAATAAGGAGTAAAATGTCTAAGCTAATTAGTACTTTAACCATCAATGAGTATGAGAAAATTTCATCCTAAGGTCAACATAATCCCAATGGGTAACATATGGCTTAAATCTTTGATCCTAATAGGAAAGAATTAAAGGAAATTAATGCAATAACCACTCACTTAGGCAAAGTTTAAGAGCCAACCCTTGAACCTAGGGAGATTAAGGAAAAAGTGGTTAATAAGGAGATTGAACCTCTAACAGAAAGTGAAGTGGTAGTGAGTCTGGTTGGTACCTTTTTCACAAGTCCTCAAGGCCACTTTGAAAGTTGCTAATCATAGTGCTAAAATTTTTGAAAACCTTTGGTAGGTGAAGATTAATTTTCCTCTTTTTCATGCCATAACCCAAATTCCTACTTATGCTAAGGTTTTAAAGGACTTGTGCATAGTTACAAGAAAGCACAATGTGAAAAAGAGAGCATTCATAGCTGAAGAAGATCTAGGTTACCCTACTATTTCATGCATCATAGGCTACTATAAGATTGAACAAGCCCTACTTGACTTAGGAGCTGTGCAAACCTCATGCCTTATTCGATATATTTGTTGCTTGGTTTAAGTGAGATTAAGCCTACCTCTGTCGTACTTCAATTAGTTGATCGTTCGGTTAGGAAACCAAGAAGGATAGTTAAGGACGTTTTGGTCCAAATTAATAAATTTTACTACCATATTGATTTCTTAATCCTAGACACTTAGTCTGTTGTTGATACTAACTCTAACATTCCTTTAATTTTAGGAAGATCTTTTCTTGCTACATATGATGCTGTTATAAGTTGCAGAAAGAGATTTATGAAGCTTTCTTTTGGGAACATCACATTTGAAGTGAATATTTTCCATGTTGGCAAACAACTAGAAGAAGAACTGAATACCAACATATCTACATGATAGATTCACTTATTCAAGAGGAAGAAGTTTTAACAAGCAATCAGGATCTCCTTGAACTTTTTCTTAATAACTTTGAATCCTTATTCTCTTTAAATTTTGAAGAAGCTATTAATATTTGTAATGTTTTTATTAAATTGCACGATTATAGTGGATCACCATGGCAACCAAGATTTGAGGAGCTACCAATTAGGAGTGAGAAGTAACAATCATCTAGTGTGAAAATCCCTTAGCTTTAGCTCAAGCTGTTACCAAAGGGTCTTAAACATGCCTATTTAGGCCTAGGTGATACCCTTTTTTGTTATTATTTCTTCATAATTGATTGATATTTAGGCTAAGATGTTCTTTCAAGTTTTAAATGAACATAAATTTGCTTTAGGTTGGACCATAGCTGATCTTAACGGTATTAGTGCTTTGATATGTTCACATAGGATCCATTTGAAAGAAAGAGCCAGCCCTCGAAGAAACCCCAACATAAACTAAACCCTACCATGAAAGAGGTAGTGAAAAATGAGGTCTTAAAGCTGCTAGATACAGGTATCATATACCAAATAGTTGATAGTAAATGGGTTAGTCCTACTCAGGTAGTCCTTAAGAAATCAAGCGTCACTGTAGTGGAGAAAACAGTAGGAGAACTAGTTCCTACAAAAATAATGACTGGGTGGTTTATGTGTATTAACTATAGAAAATTGAATGATGCTACCCGAAAAAACCACTTCCCATTACCTTTTATTGATCAAATTTTAGAAAGAGTCGATGGCAACTCTTTTTATTATTTCCTAGATGGTTGTTTTGGCTATTATCAAATTGAAATTGCTTTAAAGGACTAAGATAAGACCACCTTCACATGCCTTATTGGAACTTACGCATTTCGACATATGCCATTTAGTTTGTGTAATGCCCCTGCTACCTTTCAACATTGCATGATGAGCATTTTAGTAATATGGTTGAAAATTGCATAAATGTATTTATGGATGATCTAACTGTTTTTGGTGATTCTTTTTACTCTTGTTTCTGAATTTTAAAGATGGTTTTGGTTAAATGTGAGTAAAAAGACATTGTTTTAAATTGGGAGAAGTACTACTTCATGGTACCTTCTGAGATTGTCTTATGCCATATTGTCTCTCATAAGGGAATAGATGTAGACGAATCAAAAATTGAGCTTATCTCTAAACTTCCCACTTCGAAGACAATTAAAGATATTAGATCATTCCTTGGTTATGGCAGTTTTTATAAGAGGTTTATACAAAAATTTTCTACCTTGTTTAGACCATTGTGTAACTTCCTAGCTAAAGACATTTTTTTTAAGTAGACCACAACTTGTCAAGAAGCATTTAAATTATTAATTGGTAAACTCACATCTGCCTTATCATGAAACCCCTAGATTAGAGTCATTAGACCATTCGCTTTGAAATTATGTGTGATGCTAGTGACTATGCCGTAGGAGCCATCCTTGGACAGAGAAAGGATGGCATGCCTTTTGTCATCTACTATGCTAGTAGGACTTTAAATAGTGCACAAATGAATTATTCTACCACTGAGAATGAATTGTTAGATGTAGTATTTACTTTAGACAAATTTTGTGCTTATATGATTGGTTCCCTCATCATTATTTTCACTGACCATGCTGCCTTCAAGTACCATCTCATAAAGAAGGATACTAAGGCAAGATTGATTAGATGGATTTTGTTGTTGCAGGAATTTAACATAACAATTAAAGATAAAAAAAGGTGAGATAATGTGGTAGCTGACCACCTCTCTACACTTACCTTTATGGAGAATAGCGATGAAATGCTGATTTCTTAATGAATTTCCTTATGAGCATTTTTTTCCTATGACCTCTTTGCTTTTGGTTTGCTAATATAGTTAATTATTTGGCTGAAGGTGAAATACCAATAGATTGGAGGGGCCATGATAATAGGAAATTCTTCCATGAGGTGCTTAATTTCTATTGGGATAACCTCTTACTTTTCAAATATTGCCCTGATCAAATTATGAAATGTTGCATCCCTGATGAGGAGGTTGTAAGTGTTTTGGAATTTTTTCACTCTCAAGTTTATGGAGGCCATTTTTCTATGAAGAAAACTACTGCAAAAATTTTGCAGTATGGATTTTATTAGCCCACTTTATTCCGTGATACTAATGCCTTTTGTTGGTCTTCTGTGAGATGCCAAAATTTAGGATCATTGTCCCAGCACAATATGATGACCTTAAACCCCATTTTAGTTGTTGAATTCTTTGATTGTTAGGGCATAGATTTTATGGGACCTTTTCCTTCTTCCTTTGGGTTCCTTTACATAATTGTGGCCATTGATTATGTGTCCAAGTAGGTAGAGGCTGTAGCTTGTAGAGCTAAATGACAATAAGACGGTTATAACATTTCTTAAAGAAAATTTTTTGTCTAAATTTGGCACCACACGAATTATTATTAGTAAACGGGGCACCCATTTTTGTAACTGCTCTTTTGAGGAACTTATGAAGAAATATGGGGCTGTCCATAAAATTTCTACTACCTATCACTCCCAGACTTATGGCCAAGTAGAGCTTGCTAATAGAGAGATTAAGCACATTTTAGAGAAAACGGTGAACCCTAACTGAAAGGGTTGGTCCTTAAGGTTAAATGATGCATTTTGGGCTTACCGAACATCATTTAAATCTCCTTTAGGTATGTCCCCCTACAAGCTTGTTTTTGGAAAACCATGTCATTTACCGATTGAGTTAGAGCATAGAGCATATTAGGCCCTCAAAACATTCAATTCAAATATCAAAGAAGCTGGTAATCTTAGGAAATTACAGTTGATCGAGCTTGAAGAGTTCTAGAGTGATGCTTATGATAACTCTAGGATCTACAAAGTTTCATGATAGAAATATCCTTAAGAAAATGCTTGCACCTAACCAACAAGTTTACCTATATGATTCTAGACTACATATGCATCCAGGCAAGCTCAGCTCTCGATGGACTGGCCCATTTATAGTCAAACAAGTTTTTGAAAATGGGGTGGTTGAAATAGAGGACCCTAGGGATGGTCGGATCTTTAAGGTTAATGGTCAGCGCTTGAAAATTATAATTGATAGGCCACATGCCTGCTATGGAAGAAATTCTACTTGCAAATCTCGTCTACCAACATTGACCTCACCTTCTCAGGTATGATTCTTTGTTATTGTTTTATTTCCTTTATGTTGTTTTGTTTGTTTTTTGTTGCTGTTTTCGTTGTTCTAATTTCCTTTCAGGTTCATTTTTGTTTGGCCTGCTCGACTACTTTACCTCTTACTTTCCTAGCTGTTTCTACCAATTATTAGGTTTATCCTACTTTTTTTCTTCCACCATCTTGCTCTATGTTTATTTCTAGCATTTAAACATTGAGGACAATGTTCAATTCAAGTTAGGGGTGTAATGCTTGCTACTTGCTAGATTTTTTAGGCACGTTTAAATATACAAATTTTTTTTCAATTTTCAATGAAAGATAACCCCTTGCATCTTAACACTTGCTGCAGCACATTTACACATAACCATCTAAGTGGATTCATCAAACCCATCTTAATCATTTGACTTAAGTATCCATAGGATTTTTAATGCATGCATCCAAGTCCTGTGGTAAGATGGTCGTTTGACACATGCATCTAGGGAACTCTTTTGCTTAAGTTTTCCATGTTAGTTTTGAAAGAAGTGAGAGAAAGTATATGCTATAAATTGTGGTCACCTCTTTTGAGCAAACATACATGGTTGTGGTTTGTTGGTGGTTTTGCTTGGGAAATGATGTTAGTCTACTTAGGATTGACCATTGAGCCTTTCAAGCTAACCTTATCAATTGTGTACCCTTTGTAACCAATTTTGAGCTAAAAACTCATAACTAGTTTTCTTCATGCACCGACGTCATCCATACCCTCCTTCACATTGGAATGGAACTATATGTTAAATCTCCGACCACTTTGATTTCCAAGTGTGTATAGGGTATGACATCTTTGTTTGGAAAAACATAAGCATTGAGAATTTCAATGATCTAGCTTCAAAGAAAAGTACAATTGTTAAGTAGAAAAAGAAAATAAAGAGAAAAACACATGTTAATTCTACTCCAAAAGAGAAAAGGAAATGAAATATGTAGTGAATTGCAAAAGCTAAAGAACTCATCAAGAAATGGATGTGTTCTTTGAAAATTATGTAAGCCCCTTTAAATATACACTTGGAAGCTTTTGAATCCTCCTTTCTTCTTTTGCAGCCTAACTTGAGCCACATTGCAACCCTTTGGTTGATTTGTTTTATCCTAAGTAGGCTGTGGTAAGAATGGTTGAATTCTTGATTGTTAGTGTTCTTATCATAGTGTCAATGATTGCTAGTTGCTTGTTCATGCCTTCATCTTTACGTGCTTGTGTGTACAACCCTTGTCAATAAAGCTGTTCAAAACCTAAACCAAACCAATTGGTTGGTTTAAATTTGTATATGGGTTGGGTTAGGTTAAGTTGGAATTTTTAAGTACATATTGGGTTGGGTTGGTTTGGGTTAAAAAATAATAAACCTATATAAACCAACACCCTAACTATTTATTATTATTATTTTAAATATATATTATATAATATATAATTCTCTTTTAATTACCTTCCTCTAACTTTGGGCACATTCATATTGCGTAACTAGAAAGCTTAAAGGTTTGTTCTGCTAAAAAACTTAATCATTTGCTTATAATTGTTGTGGTTCTTTATCCTAGCTACAAGATGGCTTTCTTCTTGTAATTCATTTATCTTGCAGTGGTTCTTGATCATAATAATTCATTTATCTTATTATCATTTTTTAATTTGTCTATCTTCTAATTTGTTCATGTAGATTTCAAAGCTTTACCAAAAACTAGGAATATCACCTGGTGTAAAAAATTTTATAATCACTTTTTTTTTTGTTAAAATATTTTATTTTTGTATATCATTTATTTCTTAATAAAAGAAATAATGTACTTCAATTTTTCATAAGGTCATAGTCTATAAAGAATAAAGCATGTGTAATCTAAATCATATTTCAAATTTTGAGTGCAGCTTTGTTTTTTGCTGGCATGGATGAAAGAAAATTGTATTTATTGAAATGTTATTTATTTGTTGTTTCCAGAGTAGAACAATCCAAGAACCTAACCCAACCAAAACTAATTTTTTATGGTTTGGATTGGTTGGGTCATAAGTCTTGTGGTTTTGGTTGGTTTGAGTTGTAGAGTACAAAATAATTCTTGGGTTGGGTTAGGTTGAGTCTAAACCCACACTAACCTAGCCCATGAACACCCATACTTGTCAACTTCATAGAGAGAACCCATGCACTAAACACTCTTATACTTGTGAGTTATGTAGTTGAACTTTAGGCTTAAGATATTCTTAATGGTACATGTGTCATGGTTAGTAGTAAGATTGTTATGACTTGGAACACACACTCACATTCTATGGATTACTTTTAGTATATTGGTTTTAATGGGAATGATGGATTCCTTAGATTACTTGACATGTTAAGCTGGTAGTGTAAAATTTCAAACATATCTAAATGTTTCTCCTTAACTCTTTTTGGCTATTTGAATAGAAATTGCTAAGGACTAGCAATAAGTAAGTTAGGGGAGTGATGAATGTGCGAAAATGTTCTTATGCTTGACTCCCATTTTCTATTCTTAACTTTTAAGTATGTTTATGCTTCAATTTTAGGGTCCTAAGTAAGAAATTTCAGGGTAAGTCAGATGGCTTCATGCCGTAGCCATGAAAATACAGCGCTAGCACTATGGCGCAAAAAAGTGTAACAATTGGTGATTTGGCACAAGTCAGAGGACTTGGAGCTGCGGTGCCCAAGACAAAACACCTAGCGCTATGATGCCCTCCTACCAGGGCCTTGGTGCCTAAATATGCCTCAAGGAATTTCTTCTAGGGCCTCGACCCGCTACACTGGGAAACAAGCACCCCAGCTCCCATGAGTAGATCTGTCATTAAAAAGACACACATGTCAAAAAGGAATTTTTTGGCTTAGGAAAAAGGGTTTTCTTGGTCTGGAGATTTGGGAGGACAAGGAGAGGCTCATTTCTGGTTAAAAGGTTTAAGAATTTCTTCTCTTAATCTTTGAAGATGAAGATGGTCATCCATGGAGTGTTGGATTTGTCATCAAACATGGTTGACTAGGTTTTAGCTAAAGCTATGGTAGAAGTTGATTGGTGAAAATCTTTGGATAATGTTTCAATTCATCTTTTGAGTATTATTGTTTACAAATCTTGTGTTGAATCCTCTATTTAGTTGATTTAATTTACTTTGAGACATTGAATGATATTTTTCTATGATGTTGAGTTATAGTTTTATTGATTTTAATGGTGACTCAATAGAGATGGTTTCCATGTTATAAACATGATTTTTTGCTACATTATAGTTACTTCCTAACATAGTGTCGTTGATTGATTTTGTTTTCATATATGAAATTCATGGTTTGAAAAAGGAGAATTTAACCCTAGACTATGTGGATATATCCTCCAATTGGGGACTTGGTGCTATAATTCCTAGTTGTGTAATGTTTGAGTTGAAACATGAACCAAAGTGTTAAATCCAATCAGCGGAAGCCTAAAACTTTGCTATTTCTTTACCCGTATTCCCATTCCGATTAGTTGCACGTTTAAGATAATCTTGATATTTCCTTATTTCACTTACCCATTGTTCATTGTTATTTCCTTTTAAGAGATATTCTTGTAGTATTTCCTCCATCTCCCTATGGTTCGACACCTCATTCTATACTGCGATAACCACGTAGTGTTTTTAGGCGTAATCAAGTGCACTATTGAGTTGGATGCTTAGGCCAAGTAAACAATGATGCTAATGGTGTTAAAGTAAACTTTTAATGGTAGTGACCAAAGTGAAAATTATTGAAACTGTAAGGATTCAATTGAACAAAATTAAACTATAGGGACCTAAGTGAAAGTTAAGTAAAATTGTGGAGACCAAAAGTTATATTAACCCATATAAGAATATTTTGGACATTTTAATAAAAGCACATAATAGGGGCATTTGGGTAATTTATGTTATTTTTCTTAAAATTTGTATTTTGAAAAAGGATAAGTCTACCATGCCCATATTATAAAAATTATATTATCTATAAATCACAGAGTCTTTAAAAATCATGATCTTCACAAACAAATAATATAGCGGAAGCAAATAATCAAGGAAATATACCAAAATCCATTACATCAGCTTTTTCTTATTCTCTATGCAAAGCCTTAGAAAAATTAATTTTTCTCACTTGACCCCTTCATTCAACGTATCTAAGTGATGGAGACCATTACACATATATAAGGTAGAGAAAGGACCAGATTTCCTTACAACCTTAAAAGCCCACTTCCATCAAAGTAAAGCCTAATAAGAAAAACACTTATCTTTAGCCCATAAAGTTACTAGAATAAATTAATATACCTTATTGCATGATTCTAATAAATCAACTGTACATGTCATTTAGGTCATAAGTAAAATATTCTTACATTCTCTCCCACTTAGCCTATATGACAATATTGATTATTAGAAATGAGGTAAACATAGTGTGCACAAAAATGAATCTATTCTTATATCTGAACATGGCCATCATAATATCATAACCAAACAGTCCGCTAGCATGAGTCATGGCGATTGTATATCATAAGATAACATAGTCCCTTCCATGTACTATGACACTGGTAAACCATTTAATTCTGTTCCAAAATGAGAAGTACACATAATGTCCAACATCTTGTTATCAAAAGCCATTAACACAATTATACGTACATAATAGAAAACAAGATATATGTCAGAAACGTCATTAATGAGATATCAAAAGTGTCTCATAAATAAACACAAAGTGATCCACAATCAAAAATAAAAAAATAACACCAAGACCCATTATGTTAATATGTTCCTTAAATGTCTTAGGTGGTAACCCCTTCGTAAGAGGATCGGTAATCATGAGCTCAATACAAATATGCTCTATAGACACTCTTTTTTTTTTCTAAACTTTCTCCTTAACAGCAAAATATTTAAGCTCCATATGCTTAACATCATTAGAGTATTTGTCATTTTTGGAGAAAAAGATAGCTGTAGTATTATCACAATGAATTCTTAGCGGCTTGCAATAGAGTCGACAATCCCAAGTCCTGAGATAAAGTTTTGGAACCATAATCTATAACCTATGGCCTCAAAGCAAGCCTCAAATTTAGTTTCCATAGTGGATGAAGTAGTGATAGTCTGTTTGGAAATTTTCCATGATATTACCCCTCTAGCGAACAAGAACAAATATCCAAAAGTTGACTTTCAACTATCAACACATCCAGCAAAATTTGAATCAGAGTATCCAATCACCTTCAATTGATCAGGCCTTTTAAATGTGATCATATGTTGTTTTGTTATCTTCCGATACCTGATCACCTTCTTTGCAACTTTCCAATATTTCATTCTAGGATTGCTTTGGTATCTGCCTAACATACCAACAACAAAGCTAATGTTTGGTCTGGTGCAAGTCTACACATACATCAAGCTGCCTACAGCATATGCATAAGGAATTACTTCCATCTGCTTATGCTCCCATTCATTTTTTGGGCATTGCATGAGGGTAAATTTGTCCCCTTTCTGAATAGGAGCAATTCACTAGCTATGCAGTTTTCCATTTTAAATCTCTCTAGAACTCTTTCGATATATCCTTTTTGAGACAATCTTAATATACCATGTGATCAATCATGGAATATTTATATTCCTAGCACATAGTTTGCCTCTCTCATATCTTTCATCTCAAAGTTCTTAGAGAGAAATTTCTTGGTTTCGTGCAACAGACCAAGATCACTACAAGCAAGCAAAATATCATCAACATACAAAATCAAAAATATAAACTTACTCCCAATAACCTTCATATATATACACCGATCAACAGTGTTTTCAACAAAGTTGAAGGAAGTAATGGTATCATTGAACTTTAGATACCATTGTCTGGAAGCTTATTTAAGTCCATATATTGATATCTTTATTTCCAAACCATGTTTTCCTTTCCCTTTATTAAGACACCTTCGGGCTAATCCATATAAACTTCTTCCTTTAAACTCCCACTCAAAAAGATGTTTTCACATCCATTTAGTGTATCTCCAGATCAAAATGAGCTACGAGAGCCATAATGATTCTGAGTGAGTCTTTCTTAGATACAAGAGAGAATGTCTCTTTGTAATTGATGCCTCTTTCCGAGTGACACATTTGTCTACAAATCTAGCTTTATGTCATTCGATATTGCCATTGGAGTAGCGCTTGGCTTTAAAAAACTACTTACAGTCTACTGCCTTAAGACCTTTAGGCAATTCAAAAAAATCCCAGACTTTTTTTGTTCCATTGAATTCAACTTTTCATTCATGTCATTCATCCATTTATCATAATCTCTACTTTCTATGGCTTGTGAAAATGAAATTGGATCCTTATCTATCCTAATTTCAAAATCATATTCCTGCAGATAAACCACATAATCATTAGAAATATCATATCTCCTTTCTCTTTGAGATTTTCTTACTACTACTACTTGTGGTTCTTCTATGGTCAGTTCAGTGGTGATTATCTCATTCTAGAGTGAATGATCATTAAATTGTTGTTCGACAACAGGAAGGACAACAATATTTTCTAAAGTTATAGGTAATGAGACAGGTACCCTAACTTCTTGAATAGTCACTTTACGTGGCTCATCACTCCCACTGATTTCACCATTCTCAAGGAATCTGGCATTTATGGTTTCAACAATTCTTGTACTATGGTTGGGACAATAAAACTTCTACCCCTTGGATTTTTCAGGGTAATCAATTAAGTAACCACTGACTGTTCTAAAATTCAATTTCTTTTCATGTGGATTATAAATTCTAGTCTCCATTGGACAACCCCAAACATGTAGGTGTCTCAAACTTGGTTTCCATCCAGTCTATAGTTCAAAATGAGTCTTTAGAACTGCTTTATTAGGAACCCTATCAAGAATATAAATAACGGTCATCCATAATGAAATAGGTAATATAGAGTTACTCAATATACTCCTAACCATTTCCATGAGAGTAAGGCACGGTTATGCCTTTCAGCCACCACATATTGCTGTGACGTACCTAGCAATGTGTATTTCGCACAAATGCCATGTTTTTCGAGGAGTTTAGCAAATGGACAAGGGGATTGTTCTATTCCATCATACTTTCCATATTACTCACAACTTCTATCTGACTTGATGGCTTTTACTTTTCTATTTATTTGTCTTTCAACCTTAGTAATGTACACCTCTAAGGCATGCTTTGCCTGAGATTTTTCATGCAATATATAGATATAAGAATAACGTGAGAAGTCATCTATAAAGGTGATAAAATATTTTTTTTCCTCAAAAAGATGGTAAGTTGAAAGGTCCACAAATATCATTATGTATAATTTCCAAAAGTTTTCCACTTCTCACAGCATCGCTTCAAAAGACACAAAGAAGGCATGCTTTTCATGGATATGGAATTTGTAAAATAAAAATTGAGCACTGTGGCATATATATAACGAACAGTAATGCAAAACAGATGGAAAATCATGAGTATTTGAATACCACATGTAAAAATTCTTTTCTCTATAAATCCCAGAGTTTTTAATGATCATAATTTTCACAAACAAACAATATAATGGGAGCAAATAATCAAGAAAACATCAGAATCCATCAAAGCAGCCTTTTTTTGTCTTCTATGCAAATCCTTAGAAAAATTGATTTCTCTCGCTTGACCATTTCATTCAACATATGTAAGTGATAAAGACCAATACACATATATAGGGTAGAAAGATGACAAGGTTTCCTTATAACTCTAAAAGCTCACTTTTCATCAAAGTTGAGGACAATAAGAAAAACATTTCTCTTTCGCCTATAAAATTACTATAATAGGTTAATATATTTTATTGCATAATTTTAATAAATCAACTATGTCATTGGGGCCAAAAATAAAATATTCTTACAAATATTGTCTAAGTCACACCTATAGACCAAAATAAAATTATAATATCTAGTTATTGAGTTAAATTTTTTTGTGTAGTCAAATGTCTAAAATTAATGTGTTATATAGATACAAATTCTTTAATATTAATAGATTAAAATTGCTGGTGTCCCGAGGATCAAAAAATTACCAATATTTAAAAAAATTTAATATCAAAATTGTTAACATTTTCCAAATGATATGAAAGTTAACAAGTTTTATTTTTTTATGGACTAAACATAATATTTCTTTTTAAAAGAGACAAAAATATAAGGAAATTTTAGTTATTTTATTTAAAGGATACAATGGGGCATTTGGATAATTTATATTATTTTTTTCAAATATTTTTTGTTAATCCCACACTATAAAACGTACATCTCTCCCCACACCTCAATTGTTTTTTTTTTAAAACATGGTAAAAACTTATCATTTTATAAAATAAAATAATAGAGGTGTGGAAGAAGTGTGGATTTTATAGTGTAGAAATGACAGATTTTTTTTTCAAAATATGTATTTTAAAAAGAGTAATATTATTTATACACAAGTTTTTATACGTCACTCTTACACTTTTTTAATATTTAATATTTAATATTTAATATTTTAATATTTATTATTATTATTATTATTTTATAATATATTAATGATTGAAGGTTATGATATAAAAGAAATATAACTCAAAAAATGTACAAATAGTATTTTTATTTTATTTTATAAAAGATGAGTCTGCCAAGCCATATTATTGCCGGCGTGGAATGGGCATGAGGCAAAATCTTATAAAAATTTTTAAGATCCAATGGTCGTACACTAAAGTTTTTAATAATCTCGTACACTATTAACACATTTGAGACTTTATTTAAAAATTTTTAATGTTTATGATATATTTATTTTGTATTTAGCAAACTTGAGTGATAGCAACCTGTCCGACCAGTTTAATCGGGAACCAAACTTCTAATTGGTCCGGTTACCCTTAAAAAATTACTAAACATCAAATTAATGAAAAAACTAATGACCCGCAATTGACCCAAAAAAACTGGACAGGTCATTGGCTATATGTTTATTGAGTTTTCTAGAAAAAGAAGATAAGAAAGAGATAAGAGAAGAAAAAGATCAGAAAAAGGTTATTGAGTTTTCCAAAAAAAGAAGAGAAAGAGATTTTGAGGAGGAGGAGGAGGAGTATGGGGCAGAAATGTTAGGAGAGCCGTGACTGTAAACCCTTGCTCCGAGAAAGAAGAACCCTTGCTCCGAGAAAGAAGAAGAGCTTTTTGTTTTTTAAATTCCTAATTACCTAGCTTACAACCCAGTACCCACTACTGAGTCTTGACTGAGACGTGAAGTTAATTATATTGGATGGCCTTGAAAGCCTTTCAAGTGAGGTACATGAGAAAGCGTGCATCAGATCAAAGGCTCTCTTCTTTTACTAATTTTTTTACTTCAAATATTTTTTAATTATTTTTTATTATAATTATTTTAATTTAAGACAATTATTGAGTGTCATTTAAAATTTAGAAATATTTATTTTTAAATTAAAAATATAACATAAATTAACATACATTAAAGATAAATTTTTTACAATGTTTGAAATATTAAAAATGAGAGCTTAATAATTATAAAAATTTTATTTTTATAATAAAATCAAAATTAAATAATAAAAGATTGACTTAGTTGACAATTAAATAATGTATTATATATATATATAAATTATTATTTATATAATACATTATATTATATATAATATAAATTAAAATTTTTAAAAAATATTATTTAATTTAAACCCAGTTTGATCATGGTTTGATCCCAGTTAAACTACTAACTCATAATCTTCTGATTTCACCAGTTTAATGACCGATAACAAATTACTAAAAGTATTATTTAAGAATTTATATTCATTCATTTTACGAATAAAAGATAAGAAAGTCTACAGATTGGGTAGCTAGGAATCTGTGTGGAGATGGTGTTTTATGAGGAAAGGATGTATTAATAGTTGACTGTCTGTTATCCTATTACCATTAGACTGTTATGACAAAATAATTCTTTGTATGATTATTTATATGAAAAATATTTTAATTCATTTAATGACCAATGATAATTATCAATATAAAATTCTATTATCATAAAATATAACCCTACAATCTTTTAAAGGTGGAAATTATTGACATTCTTAATTATTTGACACTCTTTTGTTATTAACTTTAATTAAGATTTTTTAAATTATGCTGTATTAAATTATTTTAATTTATATAAATTAAATACTTAATTAATTTATATTTTAATTATCTGTTTAATTCTTAATCAAAAGGAGTAGGTGATTATTTCAGAAAAAACCTTAATATTCCTTTGTTTTGTATAGAACCATAATACCAACCTCACCAGAAAGCCTCTTTACAGAAGATTGTTTTAAGAGTTTACCCATCACCATACTAGTATTTCATGCCTGACTCTTTAGATAAAACCAGACTATTCTATGAGTTTATACTTGTAGATACAGATTTAGCTGCCATAACCCATCATTTTCATGAACAAAATCCCGAATGGATTTCATATTCAAAACTCAAGATAAATCAGATTTTGTCTCCTTCCCAATGAAAGATTTCAATACACACTTACCAGAGTTTTACTAGAAAGTTTAAACCTCAATCCTTTAATTATCAAGATTACCAGAATGCATGGTATAATATGATATTTGTTAGACCAGCTACTCATTCACAGTTTATTTGGTTTAAGAATGGAATTACAACATATCCACAATGGTTCATTAATGACTTTTCATCTTTGGACCAATAACATATTTATGGCCACAATAGGCTTTAGAATCATATCAGTTATTCAAAAGCAAGACAAAATATTTAGAAAGTCATAGATTGTTTCAATTCATGATCAATTTCGGCACATCATGGATCATGGACCTGGCAATATACCTTTGTTACAAAACTTCCTTTTCCTACCCCTGGATAGGAAGGGATATTAGTGTTAAATATGGTGGACAGAGTTTAATCTCAGTCTTATCAACAAAACAACCATTAACAAACATGTCATAAAAGCAATCCTACAATAGGAAAGCCAGTTTTTGACTACCAAATCTCATATAATAGCCAGCCTTACACAGCTACATTTGAAGAAGAGTTTTCACAAAAGCTTAAGGCAATCTTCGACAAAGCAACCTCTATTAGAGAAGAAGAATAAGATGATGCCGCCTCATACTTTACCTCTCTTAACGGAATGATTGTTACGGCATCGACCTAGATCCAACTCACCTAGCGAATCTTTCACAATTGGACTAGGAAACAGGTAAGACACCACACCAAACTAGCGTTATTACTAAAGTAAAGATGCTCAGTCAGTGGCGTTGAAAGTTAACACTACCAGACAAAAGGATAGGAGACTTTCCTACCTTTCTGAAAAGCAAAGACTCCCATGAAGCTACAAGACAACAACGACAGCCAGTAAGGGCCAGTTGTTATAAGACTATTCTGGATTTAAAATGATTTGAAGTATGCCACGGATTCCAAACATGTTGAAGTCTGCTCTACATGGTCTATAAAAGGCCATTCATACTACACAAGAAAAGCATTCGAATTTTGGAAGTTCTCTTGAGAAATATAAGTTTTGTAAACATTTGCTTATAATACTCAAAGCTTTATGCCTTTCTTTTCTACAACACTTTGTATCTACCATACTTTGTAAGTAATTTAGTTTTAGAATACTTTTGTAATTACTCTACTGTACTACAATATTTTCTTAGTTCATTACAATACTTGATACTCTTTTCTATATCTCTTCAACTTTTCTCTATTTCGATTACTTGCTCATATACATATATATA
>JASKGM010009883.1:0-38491 GCA_034509205.1 Ceratonia siliqua | reverse complement strand
CCCCCCCCCCCCCCCCCCCCCCCCCCCCCCCCCCCCCCCCCCCCCCCCCCCCCCCCCCCAAGACTAGGTCGCATCATTCTCAGGCTTCCCAATTCGCATGCCAGTCTCCAATAAAACATTCGGCCATCGTGGTAATAATTTAACCCAGAACATGACTCCCTTTGCAAAATATTTTTAGTACTATTATAACACGGTCTTATTATTGTTTATGTTTTGTCATGTAATATATTTTAAAATTATAATTAAATTTGTTATTAAAATTTAAAAAAAATTGTGTCAAAATATTTATAACATTTAATTTTTTAATATTACGATAATATTAAAACTATTCTCGTCAAAGGTAATCTAGATATGGAGTAATTGAACCCATTAGGAAATATTTTTCACGGCAAATCTAATTGAGGTGCCGCAATAAAATGGTACGCATAGGCAATGGATGGTAAATGGTCTCCCACTTAGCACCAAACTTCATTTACAATAGAATGATGTGAAACGGGAAACATGGTGGCTCAAAAGTTAATCCATCCGTCCCTTCAAAATCCTTTCCTTTGCTTCAGTTGGCGTGCTGCAGCAAGTCAATCAAAATAACAATGAACCACTACTATAATATTCAAGAAGAGGCAAGGAAACACAAAACTGCAACAGCATATGAATGCCTTAGTATCAAGGAAGAAAAATAGTCCAAAAATAAAAATAAAAATAAAACAAAAGAGAGAAAAAAGGGGGAGGAAATAGACAAATTCAGCATTTTAAGTTACTCTTCAAATTCTCGTTCTTATGATTATCCACCAATAAGGCGGATCCATGCAACATGGAAGATTCCAACTTTTACCCTCATTTTATCATCAGTCTGTCTTAATTGCAAAGCATATAATCATTATGAAGCCTCAAAGTGGCTTATGCACTCAGAGCAATAAGCATGAAAGGGGCAGGGGGATATAAGATTTTGTCATGTCATACCAGTATGCCAATATTTTCCCAAGAAATGATGAGCACAACAATATCCAACTAAGTGCATACAAGAAAAATAGAGCACTTAACTCCCAGATTGGCTACAACAGACACATATATATATACTGTATTATATACTACCAAGAGAAAAGAAGCATTGATAATTCCTCTGCTTCCTGAGTTGATAAGAAACCAAGAGAAAAAAAAAGGTGAGCTGCATCACTTAAAAAAAAACATGAAGAAACAAGGCTAATTTTTGCCAATCTTCAACAATAAATCACATGTATAATATTGTGTAAGACTTTGACTTCAAATTGCAAAACTGAGGCTATCAGTGGGTTGTGTGGTCATGGCACCAACTGATATTGACCATTTAGGCAGAAGACAGGACGAAGGAACTGTCCACACTAAAGTTTGATATTGACCATTTAGAGATGTTATTTGGTAGAGTTATGCCAAATTATCTTTCAGATTATTCTAATAATTAAAAATGCAAAATAATTCTTTACTTTATTCAGACCATTGATTGCATGACTGAACCTTCATACTATCTTAAAACAATTCAGAGTAGAGGAGGACATAAAAGATAAGGGTGTGCTTCACAGAAGAGATAGTCAAATATTAATTCACTTATTTTGTTGCCATCAAAGGCACTGTGCATAAATCTTAATTTATCATAGTTAAGTAATGTTTAGGGGGTGTTTACCATAAATCTAAGACTCTAATACTGAGTCACTGCATACAAGAAATGTTTTTCCAACAAAAATGATTTTTCATAAGATATTTAATACGCAAATCACCAAGAACCTAGTAGCAGAAACCATCATCTGTCTACAACAGTTATTCACCTCGCTTCACAAGACAATTGTTATTAGGCTATGAAACTTCAAAGGACAAAGAAATTCTAATGGAATATACTTCTGAAACTTCCACTTGTATCTGATTCCAGAGTAGTTGGAATATCTGGAACTGATAAAACTCAGGAAAATTGGTCAGATTTGCAAATGATTATGCTCCCAGACGTTCAGTTAAATGCATAATAAGTGGGACTCCTCAATGCAAGAAAATGGCCCAGGGGATAGAATATGGCACATGCATATTGCTAAAACAGTATTATTCTATGCATTCCTAGCATATTTTAAGTTCAATGCAATACAAACCTAACTCACAGAAATATATAGACATTGTAGGAACAACTTACTTTGCTCCAATTGAATCCATTGTGCAAATGAATGGCTTGTCTTCATCCCCTAAACCGGCAATTACTGGCTGGCAGAAGTATGGACCAAACCTGAATAAAGTGGTATACTATTACTGAGAAATATCATTTTAATGCTGGGGTATACTTCGGGCTCTTTGCAGTATAATATGTTAATTTGACTACTCACTACTCGAATTAGTCATTTATGAACTAGCCGATTTTTATAGAAAGAGTAATTCTTTTATTTCCTGTGTGATTGCCGTTCAGCCTCTTAGAGCATTTACCTCTCAAGCAACTGCTAGTGTATTCATCATGGAACAATTCACATGTTATGCATCCTTAGTTTATCAGTCTGATTACTTGTCTTACATTGATGTGGAAAATTTCTCCAATAAAAATTTAATATTTTCCGCGAAAAGAAACGGAGGCTATGCATAATTGTCCACAAAGATAATATAGTAGTCACTAACCAAAGACAGGTGCAAAGTTCTGCGCCCATAAGAAATTTTCAGATCGGCATACCTTTTCTCGTATAGAAGAGCAGAGACTAAGCTGGCATATGTCTCGGGCTTCATATCCCTCTCTTCCCGAAGCTGATACAGTTTGTGCCGGAACACGAGCAGTTGATACCTTCAAGCAGAAGGAACAACAATAATCAGGAAAGGTGAAAAAAAAAACTAGAAAGCAACACTGGAAGATTGCAAAAACTAAAAGGGGTGATAACATTCGTACAGTGTCTGGGCATTAGTGGCAAGACCAGAGAGACCAATGAAAAGCTTGTCGTGAACCTTGTAAATCCTCTGGAAATCGGTGTCGATAGTCTAAAGCTGAACGCCGAGTTCCGATCGCTGGCGATGGCGAAGCAGTTCTTCCCTACCAAAGCCACTAGGGCACTCCCATTGTACTCGAATATCGACATCTTTGAAAGACTTCAAACTTCAGTTTTCTCCGTTCCTTCCGATGAAGAATTGAAGTTAAAGGTAGAACACTGTTGGCTTGGAGTCTTCTTGGACACCGCTCCCGCGCCCCGGGGGCATGAAGGACGAAGCTACATGGGCCGGTATGGGGTTGACTGCTCTAATTCTGGGCCTAAGTAACGGGCTGTTCATTTTGGGCTTGCATAATGGACATAGGTTAGTTGGGCCGTTACTTGGTATCCAATTTTTTAAAAAGACAAATAAACTAGCATAAGTCAAAAGTTCAAAACATATTTTGGTTTCACAGTGGACCCAACGAATGCACGTTTATATTGGGAATTTCCATTATTTCTTCTTTATTCTTCTCATTTTCATTTTTACCAAGCACACTCTTTAACTACCTTTGATTCTTTACCCAAGGAAAAACAAAAGAACCTACCTTCGATTCGTAACATAATTATTTTTAATATTAGTATATCTATGAATTATATTATGCACATAATGTGGGAAAACTTTTATGGGACCTAACTGGCCAAATGTGGACAAAGGACTGGACAAGTTTGTATGTTCTTGTGGAGTTCTTTATTTCAGAAAAAAAAAAAAACAATTCTCACGACGGCTTACTTGACCTTGAAATATTAACCCCTATGATCATGACCTTGATACACTGAGGAACCAATTTTTGCAGAAGAGCCACGGATTCCCAAAAACGGCTTATTATGATCAAGTTCCACTAGAGTATGGTATGCTTTCTCTCTGTCAAATTACATGGTGCAATCAAGCTATGCTCAAAGCCTTTACTTTCTGGAACTCAAACTTCATCCATGTGCTTACCTACTAGAAAAGTTTAAAAATTCTTTTACCATCTTGTAGGTAAGCGCACAATGCAGTAGCAGTGAAATGAAATCAAACTTACAGTTTGGTTCAACTGAAAATGGCAAGTATACAAAAAAGCAGTAAGATCGGATGAGCACAGCAAACGATACATCTGACTATCTGTGGTACACTTTCAGGTAAACAATAACAGAAGCAGGTAATAGCAGTTGTACTTAAGATGTTTGCTGAATCTACTAAAAAAATGTCTCCACTAAGATGCTTGTTGTTAATGTTGTTCACGAGGTTCCCCCACAACTCTCCTAATGCTTGATCAGTTGTTAATGTATATTCTCATAAACACGTTTTGCTTGCATTCATGTAGGCAAGCTAAAAAACCCACCCCCTGCACCTGTTTCTTTGGATATATTGAAAACATCAAATTTGATTGAATTATTTGATTTAATCCAACAAGTATTTTCGTTATAGAAAACACATAATTGGTAGATCCATTCTCTCTCTTTTTTGTTTGGTTTAAGTAAAGTTTAGGAGGAGGGGAGACTACCTCATTCCAAGATGGCATGTCACAAGCCTTAGCAAGGCCTTACAGTAATAATTACATATTGCCTACCAAGGGGGATTACTGGCAATGAGAACCATTCCTAAGTCTTTCAAGCGAAGTGCTTCGATTCTTACAATGTGAGAATGGATACTCCAAATAGGAAGCATGATAATAAAAAAATAAAATAAAAACGCTTATCATATTTGAATGCTCATCATGTAGCATATATATTTTACCAGTTACAACTTACAAGTGCTATCCAAATGTCATACTTGCTACTTTAAATATAAGATTAAGTCAGACTGTTATTCTCTATTATATGCTCCAGAGTCCAGAACCAATTAACCGCAACAATAAAGTTTAGATATTTCGGTTCATAAATTGAAGCAAACGCCTCTTCCTTTTGCCAGCAAAGTCATAAGAACAAAAAGAGAGTAAAAGGCCGGTAGTAAGAAACAGGCAAATAAATCTTTCTTTTTTCCTACTTAATGAAGGATAAAACATGCAAATAATTAATTACAATTGGTTATTGCAAAGATAGAAAAGTGCACGGAACAACACTGAAAGAGCCAACCAAAGAACATTTAACAGAATAAACCTGCATCTAGCTGTTTTGACATCATGCTCCACCCATCAGTGCAATATCACACCATGTTGATATCATACATTCTTGACGGCAGCTTGTCTCACCTCAAGACTCTTGCATTTATATCCAGAGAGCCTCACCATCTGTAGATCTTACTCTGAACAAGAAGAAAAAAGGTAAATATTCTAAATAACTGCTTCTCAGAAGCCAGAAAACTGAATGTTAAATGTCTAATTCATAAGACCAAGATTGGAATAGTACAGTTGCTTCTCTTACCAACTTTTACTTCACTGTCTTTTTCCATTGTATTATTGTGCTGTTCGATAGTCAGCAAATGTGAAGGTAGGAGGGCTTTTTGCGAAGGTAATTCAGCTATGAAAAGCAGAGTTTGAGCCCAGCCAGCATATTTACCATATTTGCTTACAAATGCATCTGCAACACGACTGCAAAGCTTCGGTGTCAAACGGGAACCTGCAAGCTCAGGTAAGAGATACTTTGTAGCAATCTTACCGAAGTTCCGAAATAATATACGCAAATTAGCACTCAAGAATACACCCAAAAAAAATCAGATTTGAGGCAGGACAGAAGCAGAAAAACAAAGGGCAAAGTGTTTTTCTAGCAAAAAACCTAGAACCAAAAAAAAAAAGAAAAGGTTAATTTGTGTTCAGCAGCAAACCATGATGGAACTAGTGAAGAACATAAAAGAAAAGAACTACTGAAAGACTTCCGCATTGACATCAACATAACAAAATGCTATCAAGTTTCAAAACTTGTTTATGATAAGTAAAATCAACATCCAACCTGCCAGACATGCGTGTCAACAGGAATGGCATGATGTTGATCAAGGGAAAAGAGAGCTATGCAAGCAGCCACCTTAGGGCCCACTCCAGGTAATGTAGAAAGGGCATCTATAACTTCTTGAAGATCCAACATACGAAGAGATTTAAGCCATTCTGCCCCTCCATCAGATTTTGATTGCAAAGCATTTACTGTGCCAATTATATATTTGGCCCTATGACACGCATAATTAAACAAAATGTCAATATCTTTTGTCAAAAAGGGAATAACATGTCAATATTATCAATACCTGAGGGTATATTATGAACCTAAAACAATAAATTTATATTAAATAATGACTAAAAGGTAAGACACAAGTGATCAAGATGCAGATATGGATTATAGCTCTGTCCACATAAAAAGACAACCATGTGTGAGGATTTGCCCCTCCCCCTCTTTTTCTGTTTTGCTCTCTTTGAATGAGAATCATCACTCATCAAGTGAATAAACAGCAAAAATAAAATCTTTCAGCATAGATATATTAGGCCACTGACAGAATCCAAAAAGCAAAATATTATAAGTAAATGAGATCTGTTTAAAATTGAGATGGAAATTTTTGTTTTCATACAAATATATCTGTTTAACATCAGGATGCTTCATATCACTACAGCTGGAGATTCTATATAATCGGTCTTCCCTCCAAATAGACTCCTAATTCTCACATCTAAGTTTCAAGTCTAGTAGTCACTTGAAGCCCAAACATGATAAAACTTGGCAGCATGTGTCACCTTATGAGTAACAGCAACAAGGCTTTAGCCTCAAAGTAGTTATGAGAAACTGAGTTCATTATTGCCATTACCAGGCACTTTTCCAACAGTGTAATTGTAAATATGCAAAGAGGTTAGCGACTTAGCGTTAGCCCTAATTATTATATTTAACATGCATATTGAGCTATAACTTATCCTTCCCACCTATACCATATTCGTAAGAAATATTCCCATTTACACATGTAATAATGTGAAAGAATCCGCAAATACTGCATTTTTCTTTATCATTGCAAAATAAATTACATTTTTTATTTTTCTTGAAAGATAAACTTCGAATGATGAACATGAGCATAAAAAAGACATCCAGGTATTCTGGCAACTTAAACCTGTGTCATTTGCCGCTCATATATGACATGCTACAGTTGATTTCTAAAACCAATATCTCTCATATCCCAATGCATCGTAGTGATAGGCACAATGATATATTTTGCCACATCATACAGGAGACCTGACAGACATATAGCATTTAGACGATCTACAATAGGCAAAATTCGAATTACTATCAATAAGAATTAGCTAAAAATGCATACATAACAGATATCAGAATTTAAATCATATAATATTATGACATCCAACCTGTAACCAAAACCAGCCTTTCTAAGCTCCTCCTCTGAAATCAATGACAGCTGCTCCAAAGTCGGAAAAGTATGGAATTTAAAACCTCCAACTGTTCCCAAGTAATTTCCCAAAGATGAAATATAATCCACCATTTTGGTAATCCTTTGAATATTGTTATTGGAAGAACATAAAAACTGAATCAAACACTCAAGTGGGTCTTGCCTAAGTACTCGGGCACCACCCAAATGGCGCGCCAACTCGGCAAACCTGGCATCTGAAGCTGAGAACACCTTCCATATGTCAGTGAGGGATACACTTGCATTGAGAAAGTCAAGTAAAGCCGTGCTAGCATCATCCTCAGAGTCAGTGTGGTGAAGGCAGTAACAAACATCGCCGTTTTCGTTGTGGTTGACAGATATAAGGTGAGACCCAACAACGCCCGTATACTGTACAGGTCCGGTCTTTTTCCATCGGAAGGTTTGGCCGGTGGGAAAAGTGAGAGGCAAGTAGAGTTCCGCCTGAGTAAGATTAAGGGGTACCCACTTGGCAGGGTCCGATTCTGAAGATCTTTTGAGGGATTCGAGAATCTTTTTTGGTTTTCTGGAGAAATAGCAGGTGGAGATGGAGGTGGCCTTTGAGTGGCGAGTTTTTTGCAGGGTTTGTGGAGTTGGAGGTGTTGAAGGAAATGGCGGCGACTTGGAGGGGGCAGACCTTGTTCTCTTCATGATCTGAATCGGTCTCAGTGAGTGCATCTATGGGTTATGGTGCACTTCAACGTCAGCGTCGCAACTCTCCACAACCTCCGGAGTCCGGAGAGAGACGCACGGAGGGAGAGAAAGGGTAACGGTTGAACGACGACGGGTCGGGTCCCGGAGGATTTCCCCCATTTTGTTCCTGTTTTTTGGGCTTTATTATGTTATATTGGTTTCTAAGTTTTATCGTACATTTTGGTATTTATTTAATTATTTATATTTATATTTTTAAAGTTTATATTTTACTTTGTTTTTTACATTTTCTTAAATAGTTTAAATTATTTTTTTTAATTTAACTTATTTTTGAATTAATTTTTTTTAAATTCTTATAATTTATTTCTTAAAATAAAAATTATAATAAACTAAAAAATTTAAGAAATAATTTTTTTTAAATATATCAATATATTCAAATAAAACTTACCAATCATTTATTCTACAACCCATGTATACTGGATGGAGCTCTCAATCTCTCGTGCCCTTTTAGCGTTTTAGACAAGAAAATTTTAATATGTGTTATAAATAATTAAATTTTTTTTATCTATAAAATTTTTAATTTTAATAAACAATTTAATTATAATTTAAAATAAATTATATTATAAAATATAAATAATAATAATACTTATGTATTACAATAATATTAAAAATATTTCTCAAAAAATCATAAACAAAACAAAGACCTTGAAAAAAAAAAAAGAACAGTTTGAGAATTAAAAATATATATACGATGTACCTCCAGAAAAAAAAAGAAGTTTTAAAACTTGGCCACAATGTTAAAAAACAGTAAAAATAATAAATATAGTGAATAATATTATTAGGTGCAATTGTATATAACATTTTTAATAGTATTAATTCAAGTACATTTTCTAATACAAAATATTAAATGATTCTACTTTAATATTGTATTCTTATCTATCAATAAAAAAAATATGTTTATAAGTCCTCCCTCCTTCATTTAGTGTTCGTAAATGTTAATAAAATGTATTTAATGTCAGAATAATTCCTTGCATTAATTAATTGCATTCATAAAGTACAAATAGCAACTAAGTCTTTATCAAGAAAAATAATAAAGAAACATATTCAAAATGTGCTTATAGCTGTAAGTTTAACGTATACTCTGTGTAGAGTTATTATCAAATATGTTAAGAACATAGAATGATATATTTTGATATTAAATATAATTATGTAAGCAGTTCAATAAATTAAAATAAAAATAATTTTATTTTAGATATATTATTTTAAAATTGTGTATTATAAAATTTATTATGCCTAAAAGATTTAAAACTAATTCCTTGTAATTCTAATAATTATTTGAATAAATTAGCTATTAATATGTTTGAAAGCTATCGTACAAATTTCTTTGAAACGTTAAAAAATTATAAAGTTATAAATTAATCTTTAAAAATATTTAGATAAATTAGTCTCATTAATCATTATTTTATCATTGTGCCAGATTTTTTTTAAAAATAAATGAAATTTAAACAAGAATAATAAATTAAACTAATTATAAACAAATATTTTTATATTTTAATTATTTATCTGAAATTAACTTAATTCAAATGTTCAAATATCAAAATATTTTCTTCTAAATTCAAAACATTTTCTCAAATGTTGGAAGTGCGATATTTCCCCCCGCGTTGAATCGCGAGGGAATTGAAAAAAAAAAAGAAAGAAACAAAAACAATGTTTAACTACATTTGAAGAAGCGCGTGTAGCGCACGCCCGAATCGTAATTGGGCGTTTATATCACGTGCGAATCAACTCAATTCCGCCAGAATTGACTCTCCCATTCTTGTTACATCCAGCAGGAGGAAAAGCACAAGAATATATATATTACATTTTCCTCCATATGCCAAACAGCCAAAACCAAAGCGGAGACCAGAGAGCACTCACTGAGGGAGATCCTCTCTCTCTCTCTGCCCCCTCTCAAATCCACACACCCTTTGCGCCAATCAACGACCCCACAATCAAATTTCCCACTCTCTCTCTCCCTCCCTTAAACCTCTCCTTCTTACCATGCCAGCTTCCCCTTCAGGTATCTCACTCACAAACCTAAATTCTTATCCCTCTCTAAATCCACACTTCTTTCTTCATCTACAATATGAAAGCTATCCATCCATGCATTTTTTCTTTGTCCATAATTTGATTTGATTTTCAATCTGTTATTTTCAATTTCCCACTCTTGTTTGTATTTTTGTTTTAAAACCAGAAAACCGAACAAAATGGAGGAAGCGCAAGAGAGAACCCCAAATCAGCAGGCGGCAACAGAAGCACGAGGACGAGGAGGACGACGAAGAAGACCCCAATGGCGAGGACGACCACCTCGAACGCGAGGATGATTCCGAGGACCAAATCCACCACCCTAATCCCCAATCCGGTTCTAATTCTCAGGGGCAGCTCGAGATCGAGGTCTTGTCCGACGATGGAGTCCAAATTTCCCAGTTCCCTATAGCGATCAAGCGCACTGTTAATCGCCCTCACGCATCCGTCATGGCTATTGTGGCTTTAGAGCGAGCCAACGAGTCTGGAGACAGCAAGGGTCAGTTGCAGAATCCTCCATTTTTGGAGAATGTGTCTTATGGGCAGCTTCAGGCGTTGTCCTCCGTGCCCATCGATAGCCCAGCTTTGGATCAGGACCGAAATGATGGCAGTAATTCGGCTTATGTGATCACCCCTCCCCCCGTATTGGAAGGCCGTGGCGTTGTTAAGCGGTTTGGTAGTAGGGTTCTTGTAGTCCCAATGCATTCAGGTCCCCTCACTCTCCTTTTCACTCTTTATGTACCTGGATTAATTTGGGTTACTTGCTGCTGGGTTTACTTTATCATTACGCTATCTCTCGTTGTCAAACTGGCATGCAAATAGCATGAGCAAGGCCTGTCACCGAGCCCACATCTCCATAGTTTTATCTTTTCTTGGGAATTTAAAGATTTTCTCTTTTATTAGCAATACATTCTTTTGTTTGCAAGCCAGAGAATGAACTGGACTGACCTTAGAGTATTTATTATGTAGTATAAATAGGACCCCGGAGTCTCTGTCTCCTTTCTTCTCCCGCATTCTTTCTAGTTTAAACCCATATATGAAAATCTAATATTTAGGTTGATCTTTTTTTTAACAGGTTGGCATCTTCCTATTGAGTTGGATTAAAAAGGCATTTCCATTCTTTAAAAGAAACTTACATAATTTAATGAGCACAGTATTATACTGGCTTTACATTGATCGCTTCGTGGAGTAGCTTGAGATTTTAATATTTGATTTCAATTTAAACAAATTAACTATGTCAATTTGGGTTTTATATGAACAGAATGGTTTTCACCTGGGACAGTTCATCGACTAGAGAGACAAGTGGTGCCACGTTTTTTCTCTGGAAAATCACCTGATCATTCACCAGAGAAGTACATGGAATGTAGAAATTATATTGTTGCACGATACATGGAGGACCCAGCGAAGAGGATTACAGTTTCTGATTGCCATGGATTGTTAGTTGGGGTTGATAATGAAGATTTAACTCGGATTTTCCGGTTCCTTGATCACTGGGGAATCATCAATTACTGTGCTCAGGTGCCAAGTCATGAGGCTAGGAATGATGAGTCTTACCTGAAGGACGAGTCAAGTGGTGAGATCCGTGTTCCATCAAATGCCTTAAAATCCATAGATAGTTTGATCAAATTTGACAAGCCCAAGTGTAAGCTTAAAGCAGACGAAATTTATTCATCATTGACAACTCACAATGCTGATATATCTGATTTGGAGGACAGAATAAGAGAGAATCTATCTGAAAGTCATTGCAATTATTGTTCTCGTCCTCTTCCTGTTGTCTACTATCAGTCACAAAAAGAGGTACAGTGGCTTATTGTTTTGGTTTTGTTAGCTTATCGTCACTAGTAAGAGAGCATCTATCTGAAAATCATTGCAATTATTGATTCTGTTTTGGGGACTTCTTATCCTGAAAATATAAATTGTTGTGCTGTGAATCAGCTTCACTATGGGTTCATTCATACAGATATAGCTAACTGGTTTGCTGGCATTTTACTAAGCTTATGCACTGATTAAAGTTTACTCAGATTTGTACATTACCTCAAATGGCATAAATATAGGGTGTTTTCAGTAGCTTAAGTCGGTTAAGTGTCACATTGTAGAGTTCAAACTAACACCATTGATGTGATTAATGAAATGTTGTAAGTTCAAAGATTTGAAGGTATCATAGAAAAAATATCTCAATATTTTTGTATTATGTCAGTTTGAAGATTAAATTTTGTAGTATTCTATTTTCACTTTCTTTTTTTCTGGGTTCACCTGCTAAAAAATTGTGTACAAGGAGCCCTCTAGGAGTGGAAAAAACAAAAGAAAATTAAAATAAGAAAGAAAGTCAAGAAACTGAAAATCAACTTTCGCTTTGCCATCAACACCAAGAAGTATAGCAGGATACCATTTGGCGGTTTGCCGTTCAAAATTGAAGTAACAGCCCATGACTTGCTACTGGGTTAACATCATCCTTAACACTCTCCTAGTGATGCAACTTGGAATTTTCTTCCATGCATTTCCATTTTCTTACTCTTTATGGTGGCTGTAATCCTGATCCCAATATACAAGTCATAGTTCATTTATATTTGCATATCAACTGCATTAGAACATTCTCATGTGTTTATGGTATACATCAAGGGCTCTTTGATTGCATGCTATCAACTTGCAACTGAAACCCATAATGAGTTTGCTGCTGTTAGTTCTTGAGTCTTGAAATTCAGGTCTTAAACAGACTTGAGTGGAGCATCTGTCTTTTATAAGGGAGAGAGAGTGGTTATTGTTTTGCAGGCTTGTAGTTGTTGAGAATCTTCATTCAAAGCTAATTGCATTATTATAACAGTTGACTTGCCTCTGCAAGGTGGCCTGTATCTGATGATATTACTTAAATTTGTAACTTATGGGGCCATTATGTAATTAGCATCTCATGTTACAGGCAGATATTCTACTCTGCAATGATTGCTTCCATGATGGGAGATTTGTCATCGGTCATTCAAGTATAGATTTTATAAAGGTGGATTTGACCAGGGATTATGGTGATCTAGATGGGGATAGTTGGACTGATCAAGAAACTTTGCTGCTGCTTGAAGCAATGGAGATTTACAATGAGAATTGGAATGAAATTGCTGAGTATGTTGGTACAAAGTCAAAAGCACAATGCATTCTTCATTTTCTCCGTCTACCTATGGAAGATGGAAAACTGGAAAATATCAATGTGCCAAGCATTCCATTGTCATCCAATATTTTGAATAGAGATGATTCTAGAAGATTGCATTCAAATTTAGATGGAGATTCTGCAGGTTCTTCTCTCTTATGCTTTCAAACTTTCTATGTGCTGTGATATGGTTTTGATTTTGTATCCATGCTTCCACAGGACCTATCTGTAAGAGCATTGATCCTGACAACAGGCTTCCTTTTGCAAATTCTGAAAATCCTGTTATGGCTCTGGTAGGTGACTGATAAAGATATACTCAACTTTTGTCATTTTATTAAAGGATTCACTTCATTTGAAACATGTATATAGCACTAAGATATTATTGGTAATACTGAATGCTTACAAATGTAATGTTGTCTCCTGCACTTATTTATTCAAGTTGCATTGCTCCTCTTTGAAGGAGCAACTTATTGAAAACCATACTTGTTTAACAAAAGCAAGGGTTGTCGTGAGTTGTCATACCCAAGCTCAATATTGTTCTAATTTAAATCTATACAACTTGAAATAATGCCTGACATAGCAAAAATTATAAAATATGATGTGCTGATGGGGAGCAACTCTATCTGGAGCCCTACATAGAGTATGAGAATTTCACGACAAAATAGACTTTTATATTATATTCTGGAGTTCTTTTGATTACTTGATTCTTACTTGTCTGGTTTGGTGGATACACTCTAAAGGTTGCCTTTTTGGCCTCTGCTGTTGGACCAAGAGTAGCTGCTGCTTGTGCTCATGCTGCATTAGCTGAATTGTCGGAGGATAATTCTGGTAGCACATCACAGATGGAAGCATCAGGACAAGTTAACAGGTGAGTATAACTGTCATAGACCGGTAAATTTCTTGTAACTATAGCCCTGAACCATCCCTTCCACACCACCCAAAGAAAAGAAGGGAAAACAAATATTTAGTACATTTCTTAATCTTAATCGTGTTGATATAGTTGGTGTTTCTTATGCTGCTATTAAGTATTAAGTCGTGACATAGCCTATAGTGAAATTGCAGAGGTAGAGAGGGAACTTAATATTGAGTAGAACTGATACATTCATCATTCATGCTTGTGAATTTTGTACGCTAAATTAAGAATAATGTCCACCTATGAAGGATGAACTTGGAAGGCATACATAGTAGAGACGGTGGTCCTCATGGAGAAATTACAAACTCGAATCAGCAAAATGGTAAGTTATGGTGGTTGGTTTTTCCTCTTACCGATATGTAATTATACCCCAACTTCAAGCAGTACCCATTCTTCAATTTTCTTGAGAAAAACTTCTTGTGATTTCAGAGAATGAAGCAAAGGTACTTGGTTCACGGGGTCCAAATGAGGGTGAGGCCACTCCTCTATCTGCTGAAAAAGTTAAATATGCTGCTAAAGCAGGCTTGTCTGCTGCAGCAATGAAAGCTAAATTGTTTGCTGATCATGAAGAAAGAGAAATTCAGAGGTTATGTGCTAATATTATTAATCATCAGGTATAGCCTATTGCTTTCTTCGCTTTTTCTTCGACTCCATTTGCTTCAACTTAATTCTTTAATATTTTTCTTCTTTCCTCTGTCCATATATCTGTCTGGATGCACATGCATGTATGTGTACACACAACTTAAAGAACGTTTTTGTTAGTAGATAAATGAAACAGTTGAAGGAAACTTAAAATCAGACTATTTTGATGTGGTTAAATTGTGTTGGTGGCTTGCTCTTATTAATTGACAGTTGAAAAGATTGGAATTGAAGCTGAAGCAGTTTGCTGAAATTGAAACATTGTTGATGAAAGAATGTGAACAAGTGGAGAGGGCAAGGCAGAGGTTTGCTGCTGAACGTTCCCGTATTCTATCAGCATGGCTTGGATCTGGTGTAGCCACTCCTCCACTGAACGTATCAGGTGTTGGTCCTTCCACAGTTAACAACAATAATGGCAACAGTAGGCAACAAATGACCTTCGCATCTCCTTCACAGCCTAGCATCTCAGGATACAGCAGCAGCCAACCAGTTCATCCACATATGTCCTTTGTTCCCCGGCCTTCAATGCTTGGGTTAGGGCAGAGGTTACCACTTTCAATGATACAACAATCACAATCAACTTCTTCAAATGCCATGTTCAAAGCCCCTGTGCAGCCTACTACCAATCATCCATTGTTGAGGCCTGTATCAGGGACTAACTCTAGTTTAGGTTAATTAGGGAAGTAGATGTAAGTTTTGGGACTTCAATGGTGCAGATTTACTTGGTCATTACTTTCAGCAGGGAAGAGGAAATTTAGATGTATGTGTCAAGAAAGTTATTGTTTTAGACTCAGTTTCTAGAGCCTCTAATTGGTTGCAGTTGATTATGGAAGTGTTGCTTAAGGGAAATAAGTGGCTTTTGATTTTCCCTAAAGTTCTAGTTTTCCCCATTGAGGTCGTGCATTTTTAGGGCCATGAGAATTTTATAGTCATCAATGACCAAATCCTGTTGAGTTTGCAAACACAATGACAGTTAACAACTTGGAAGAATTATGGTCAGGCCATGGTGACTAATGTATCTATTACCTATGCTGTTGTACAATCTAGTCCATTGTTTTTGTTATTCCTCTATTTTTGGTTGATGACATGGGCACGGTGGAATTTGTTTGCTTATTCGCCCGTGTCCATCATTCGTCTGCATGTAAGTTCAAGATCCTTGAATTCAAAACTTATTGTCCTCTTTTCAAAAATAGAAAATGGAGGTCAATGTATTCCTTGCCCCGAAGAGGAAAAAAGATGAAAAAAAGAAAAGACAACTCATTGTACTCTCAGAAAAGAAGTCCAAAGAGGGAATAAGAAAAGAAAAAAAGCTCCTCATTGTACTCAAAATAAGTTGCAATTTTTACCCGAAAGAGAAAGTAGCAACGGAGCGAGTATAGAATGTCAAGATCTACGCTAATTGTGCCGTTAACTTAACAGAATTTAATTTTATTGTTTATGATCAAGATTCAATTCATGAATTTTCAAGTCCATTCAACCAATAGTCATGACCCTCATTAGCTTCCTTTTTAACCTCCCCAATAACCTGAACATGATGAAACTTGAATAGTAGTACTATAATACTATAATACATACAACTTGCACGTTGCTGGGGGAAAAGACTTGCTAAGTCCTAGAAATAAAATACGTTTTTTTGAATGAAAAGAGCCAAAAGGCTCAAACCGGAAAGGAAAAACACGGGCCATTGAGACCCTTGTAACATCAGCAAGAAGGGAAAAGTCGAGCATCAAATGTCCATTGCTCACGAAAACGACTTAAAAAGCAGTCTGGAGCTTCCTGCCAATGGACGAAACACCTTGTTGGTGGATGATGCACTTGATCCATTAGTACCCTAATCCGCTAGTGGGATATTGGCTAAATCTTCTCTATAAGGAGCCTGACCCAATTCTAATTGCCCATTAGCATTAATGAGCCCCTTTTCCATGTGGGTTTGAACTTCCAGCTCGTTCTTTGTCTCTATAAATGTCTTAACAGTGTCCTTTCTGAAGGTTAGATAAATAACCGCGAGAATATAGATTGCCATTAGAGGAAACACTATGATCCCAATGAACACATTTGCCACCTTTGGGAGACTGTTATGAATTAACCAACCCACGAAGCCTGTGCTAAGGTAGTAAATATTGATACCAATGATCCCCAAGCCTAGCATCCATGAAATGACAATGATCTGCAGCCAAGATTTGTAACATTTCATTCAATTTTTGAAGAAATATTATCTATAATCATGTTTTAGTTCAATACAAATGGAATATATATAGTTGGGAGAGGAGGACAACTCACAATTATAGAATTCTTGTGAGGTCCCATCTTGGTACTGCTGCTGCTAAACTTAAGGAGTGGAATTAAAGCGAATGGAAGCTCAAACGAAAGTATCATCTGCAAAACCATTTCCATTAGTATGAATGCATATAAGGTTTAATTTATGAAAGAAAAGAAGTATTTAAAAAATACAAACCGATGCAATGATAATTAGCCGGCCTGCCCCGGATGATCCACCAATAATGGAGACAACGAGACTTGGTGCTATAGCAATAGACCTAGTCATCAAGTTCCTGATCCATATTTTCATCTTCAGGTTCAAGAATCCCTGTAGAACCAAACAAAAACTCCTTAAAATAAGGTAATTTTTTGCTTCAGCTGAGTGTTTAAGTATTTGGTTCAATTCCCAAATGACCTGCATGATATACTGCCCTGCATAGGTGCCAGTGATAGTAGAGCTTTGTCCTGAGGCTAGTAGTGCTATGGCATAAATGGTTGAACTGGATCGTCCCAACACATTCTACAAGAAATGAACATCAACATTATGACTGGATTATGGCAACTTCTCTAGTGAAATAATAATAAAGTAAGAACCTGGAGAAGGAAAGAAGCAGAATTAAGGGAGAGATCGTTGCATCTATCTTTATTTTCATCTGAAAGGTTGTTTGCTGAGCAAACAGTGCCTGATACTGAAATTATTGCAACGTTTATTAGAAATGCTACAAATAGAGCGAACCCACTCTCTATCAGGAAGTATCTGCATGCGTCCTGCATAATTAAGTACAAAATATAATGAGTGTGTAAAATCCCTATCTTTTGGCTAATTAAAAATCATTGACTGTATTTTCTTCACAAAATTTTCTAAAGATGAACTTACATTGATGCCCCGCACAGAGCTGGGTACCTTTCTAGAGAGCACAAGAGCAGAGTGGAGAAAGAGGTTGTGGCTGAAATTGGCAACAGCAAAATGTAGTGAATATAAAACTTGTTTGGTGTGTCAGGGGAAGGAAACAAAAACCAAAGAAGAAAGGACAAGAAAGTTATAGGAAGAAGGGGAAGAAAGAGTACGGCATGACAAGGGCACCGAGAAGGGCAATAGCATCCCCTGTGGCCCCATGACCACTGAGTTTGGGCACAAACATACCCTTCAATACATCAGAAGCTGGGGGTTTTACGTAGCTCAGTTCTCCAAAGAAACATCCAGCCATTACGAAAACTAGGAATGCTATCAGCAGTTCCAGCTTCCTAACCTACTCAAGAACCTCATAAATGCTAATAATATTCTTTTAAGAAGAAAAAACAATTATAATGGTTGAGTGGTTGACAAAAGACCACTAATGACATAAGTAGTTACATAAAAAGGCTCTATGCTACAGTAGCATAACTTTCGGCATCCAAATTTGATATTTTTTTAATTTTTGATCTTAATTTTTTTTATTTTTTAATATTAATTAATTATTGCCTATGTCATATAATTTTTTTGAAAATTTTTTAAAATATTTTAAAATATTTTTTAAATTTTTTTACATCTTTTATATACTATTCATCTATAATTTTTTTGATACTATTCATTTATAAACAAAAATATTTTTTAAAAATATAAAAATATTTTAAAAAAATATATGATATAAATAAGAATTTATTAATATAAAAAAATTAAAAAAAAAGTAAAAAAAATAATTAAAACAATACAAAAAAAAATTAAAAAGTCTAAGCTACACCCCAAAATGGGGCTGTAGCTTAGAATTGCCCTACATAAAATGAGAGTAACTAAGACGGGATTACTCCCTACTGCCCGTAGGAGATTTTTTTTTAATTTTTTTAAAATTAATTATTTTTTATATGATATATTTTTTAAAAAATTTAGAGATGTTTTTTTTATTTTTTTTAAAATTTTTTTAATTTACAAATAAATAATAAAAAAATTATAGATGAATAGTATAAAGAACATAAAAAAATATTTTAAAAAATTCTTCAAAAAATATGATATAAAAAATAATTAATTAGTTTTAAATAGAAAAAAATTAAAAAACAAAAACAAAAATTAGGGCTTAGCCACACCCAAGACAAAATTAATGGGATATTTTAAAAACTGATGGAAACATTTTTTTTTGGCGAGGACTAATGGAAATAATATTCACCAATAATTAAGATAAAAATTAATTACCTTAGGACAAGATGCATAAATAGGAATAACAAAAGTCAAAACAAAAATAAAACTCCATAGCACCGAGCCATGCGCTCATGCTTGAACTGACAAGAAGTCCTGCGTTTCAGGGCAAGACATCTATAGTTCGGTTTCATATACAGATGACAGACAGACTATGAAATAAACCGGAATTAGAGAAAATTAGATATAAACATCTTAAACTTGGCGAGCTTTCGTATATTGTTTGCAACTGTTTTTATTTTATTATTTTTAAAAACAATTCTAAAAAATGATTTTATAAAATAAAAGAACAAAAAATTTATTTAAATAAAAATATTTTTTATTAATTATTTTTTATATTTTTTTAAAAAATAAATGACAAAAATAAGTTAAAACACAAAAAAATTATTTTTATTTTTTTATTTTTTTATTATTATTTTTAAAAATAATTTTTTTTATTTTCACAAAATAAAAAAATAATTTTTAAAAACAGAACAAACAAGCCTAAATTACCCCAAATCTCTGCAGACCCAGAAGCAAGAGAGTGCTGAAGCCAGTCAACAGAACCCCAGCCCATACTGGGATGTGGAAGAGTATGTTCAGCGCAAAGGCTGTGCCAATCACTGCCACAAAATAAAATTAGAGATGTCTTGGCAGTACAAAATGTGTCTTATTTAGAGGTTTTGAAAGGGCAGAAAGAGTTTGCAAGAGTCAGGAAGGATAATAGATTAGTATTAAAAAAATTAGTACCTTCGGGTATGTCTGCAGCTATGACAGCAACCTCCGCCAACAACCATAGGCAGTACTTGATAAATAGTGGGTACTCGGCTTTACATAATTCTGCAAGGTGTTTTCCTTCAGATAAAAAAAACAGAACAATTAGCTCTATATATAAACTAAAGGCAAAAGGAAAAGAGTTGGGTTTTCTGTATAGACTTTATTGTTCTCAATTACCAGTGGTTACGCCAAGATTTGCAGCCAATGACTGAATGACGAGTGCAAATAGTAGCCCGATAAGTATCACCCACAGCAGCTGCAGACGGCAATAACAGGACAGCCACTCAATTAGTCATATTTTTATTTATGCTAACAAAAACTGAATGAAGGTTTTTCAATGAAAACTTCTTTTTTTCTGCAAATTTCTTGGTTTGTATTGTGGTGTTTGTTGCTTGCTCTACCTCATATCTGTGGTCAGCTCCAGCTTGCAGATCGGTTTCCACTGCAATTGTGACAAACAAAACAGTAAGCTGACAAATACAGAGAGAGATAGAGACATATATAAAAGACAGAGAGACAGAGACAGTTACAGTTTCCAGGATCAAGGTAAGCTAAGGAGACGAGGAAACCAGGACCTACATATGGTAGAAACTCTCTCCACGCAGGTTTCTGTTTCAAAAATACTCAGTAGATGAAGCTACTGCTAACACTAGATCATAATTAATTGCATCGAAAGATATATAACACTTGAAAAAGTTAAAGGGCAAAGACTAAAACAACAGAGAGAGAAAGACCTCATGATTTGAGTAGTCATTGAGGTTGGCAGAGGGGGTGACATTGAGGGCTGCTATGCGGTTGCTGCCACCTCCTACCCCCGACGAGATAGATCCATCAATAACATGCTGCTGCAGGCTTCCCATTTCTCTTTCTCTCACTCACTCACTTACTCTTTAAGACTTGTTTGGCTTCAATGACATAAACAATGGAGGAGAGTGGTGTATTTATAGTTAGACAGGTCAAAGCGTTCATGGCAAACCGGCACGTCGCTATCTTCAATTATAAGTCAATATTTGTAGCAGAGAAGAGAGAAGACATCTTCCCCTTATATAAATAAGGAAAATTCTATCTCACGTTTGGTGGTACACTAGAAATTTAGAACAGTATGAGGCCATCGTGTGAGGCCAGGCGAGGTTCCATGCTACAGTGCTGTGTATATATCATCAATAGTAGCATAACATATGCCTATAAATAAAACTAATGCTCGAGTGGGTATGTATACCGCCAACATGAACATGGCACACGCCTATAAATAAAACTATTTCACGTTGATGACATGTTTTAGTTTATGTACAGTATAGTTTTTAAACTCATTATGTGACTTAGCCTCTATTCTTTCATTCTTTAACAACGGAACAAACATAATTTTCCAGATTCTTATGAAACAATTGTCATTATTATTCATTTTGTAAATAGAAGTATCACAAGCGAACAGCTTAAGTATCTTGTCAGATCACCATCCGCCTAATTATGAAACTTAAATAGGTTTATGAATAATATTTTCATTATTATTATTTATTATTTAGTAGTAATTTTGATTCTTACTGCAGATTTACAGTACAATGAGTTGCCAAAATATCTCCAAAATTTTCATCACAGATAACTACCCTCCTCATTAGAATCATCTCATCCTTTCCTTCTATTTCTATATATTCATCATTCAACTCAATTTTTTCATCTCATCATCGTCCTAACTTTATTGTTCTTCGTGGGCATACATGTCACTATATATCCTTAGTGTTTTAGGTGGAAGATTTAGTTTTAGTTAGTAGCTGTAGATGACTGATTCTGGAATTGAATTACCTCTTTACATTTAAGGTATTGAGAGGTAGCACTTCATAAGTCAAGAGAAAATATTTATATTCTCAATCACTCTTTAAAGATGCCTAAGAATGCTCTGATCATGCTCAGAATTTTGAAATTTTGAGAGAGAGAGAGAGATATTAGTGGATTGATTCACATTAAAAATTAATATAAAGAAAACAAAAAGATAAAATAGTAATAAATTCATTTATAAGATTCTTTTTTCATAATCTTTTTACGTATGAAAATAACAGTAATTAAATTATTTAAAAGTTTTAATTAAAAAATTGCATTATATAAATAGACCAATTTAATGGTATATTGGTTTTTGAGATATAATTGATAATTGATAATTGATAATTTTTATTCTATTGATTTAATTAAAAGATATTTATTTAAAAAAAGTCTTTAGGTAATTTATTATTTATTGCATATATGTAATCATCACAAAATTCAAAACTTTATCGCATATATGTTCCAAAACTTCATTTCCAAAGCTTTAAGCAATTACTGAATTCATTATTATTCAATTTTTGAAATAATTTGTCAACAAAATATGAAACATAGTTTTAAATTTCTTTCATCATTAAATTGTTTTTCAATTCAATCTCATATACATGCATTGAACATATGAAATTCATTAAATAATATTTCTATATAGCTAGATGAAAAAAAAAATGATAACAACAACGATACAATGTTTTAAAAGAAACAAAATAAAATATTAACAAAAATAATGTCTAATGTATACATTAATTGTTCTCTCAAGATTCATTTGCATTGGATAGTCTTTTGAGGATAAAAAATGAGCATCATAGTCATGTTAATATAAAAATAGCTGGTCACTATAAAAGAATAAAGATGAAGTAAATTTAAAATATTTTTTAAACAGTATAAAAATAGAATATAATATATTTTGAACCAAAATATTACCACATGTAAGAACAAAACTTTCAATAAGATGATTGTCCACTCTTAATTTTTTAATAGTGTACACATGATTGGTTAAGTGATATTATTGTTTGTGATTTGAACTTTGAATAAAGCTCTTATTTCCAAAAGTTCATCAAATTTGTTCGATTGCTAGCAGAAATCTCATAGGCCTTTACAACCTTTAAAAAAAATGTATATTTCAAAGTAGAAAAATAAATAACAAACATGATATATCTATCAGTATGTTATGTTTAATTTAACAATACTTTATCATTTTCAATCTTTAGATCAGCGGCATTGATATGTAGAAGTTCTTTTGCCTCACGGTCAAATAAGATAAAAGATGCACTTTCTGTCTCATCCAGTACGCGAATTTACAGCCTATACCTATCACAACTAAGGATTAATTATAATTTTGCACATATTAATCGTAACATATCTTATGAAATGAAATTTGTTAATATCTGACAATTACTCACACTAGCACTACATCAAAAACATGTTTGTCACATTTTGGGACATAAAAATAACCTTGTTTTGGAACAACTCTCTTGTTACACTTCTTACACCCTTTATAATACCAGTTTTCATCGATTTTAACTGATAAAATAGTAGCTAAGGTTACACATACACAACTCTACAAATATGAAATTAATTAGTATAGATGATAACAAACAAATTAAAATGTTACAAATGAAATTCAAATATAAAGTCTAATGTTGCTTTACGATACTCTCGTATATCATCAATTATTTTCCTTTCTGCGTTCTTTATAGGGAGTTATCGCAATATGGCTTGGAGTCGATGAAAAACTTGTATCAAGAAGAAACATGAAATTATAACTTGTTTAGGAAGATAGATATTGTTTTTTAAAATTATAAAAAAATTATTATTTCAATTCAAGATTAAAAATAAGCAACCTAAAGAAAATTTGAAATTATCAAAAATAAATCTGATAAATTCCAAAATTACCAAAAAAAATTTACAAAAAATTTAAATTTGTTAAAAAAAGTATAATCCCAAAAAATATGGTAAATTTTATATCAAACCAATATAAACACATTTTATTCAAATGAAAGAAATTAACAAAAAATAGACATGATAAGATGTCAATAAAATTGAGTGGGTTGGATGAGTTGGCAAAATTCAAAATTAAAATTTTTCTCATTTAATATTTTATTCCAATTCAAAATTAAAAGAAGCAAATTAAAGAAATTTCAAAATTACTAAAAATAAATATGAAATTACCAAATTACCAAATTTTTTTTTACAAACATTTTAAATTGTAAAGAAAATTATAATCCTAATAAACTAGCATATTTTATATCAAACCAATATTAGCATATTTTATTTCAATGAAGAAATTATCAAAAATAGACATAATAAGAGGTCAATAAAATTGGGTAAGTTAGAGAATTGACAAAATTCAAAATTTAATTTTATCTCATTTAATATTTTTTATAATTTAAAATTAAAATGAAGCAAACTAAAGAAATTTTAAAATTACCAAAAATAAATATGGCAGATTCTGAGTTATGAATCTATTAAATTTTGAAATTACCAAAAATAAATCTTTTGAATTTTGAAATTACAAAAATTTTAAAAAAAATAAATCCCACTAAATATGAAAAATCTTATATTAAACTAATATCAACATATTTTACTATAATGAAAAAATTATCAAAAATAGACATAGTAAGATAATAAAATTGGGTGGGCTTGATGAATTGGAGAAATTCAATTTTTTTTATCTCATTTATAATTTTTTCATTTCAAAATTAAAAAGAAGCAAACTAAAGAAATTTTAAAATTACTAAAAATAAATCTACCAGATTTCAAAATTATTAAATTTTTTTACAAAAATTTTAAAATTATAAAAAAAATTATTATCTAAAAATAAATTTCAATACTAACTTATTAGGTCATTGGCATATTATCATGGATCAATTATTGATCAAATGAGAAGAATTCATTAAATATATTTTTGATTTATAGTAAGATATAATTAGTAATTATAACTTTAATTTATTGACTTTCAAAAAAAATTAAATTTAAAAAAAAAATAAAAAAGTGACACGTGTAAGGATCATAAAATAATACATGTAAGCATAAGAGAATAACACTTGTTAATCTCATGTCAACCCTATGAAACATTATTATTTAGAATATAGTATAAGTATAGATAGATATCTTTTGTGAACATATATCTTAATTTGGCATTTTTATTGATAATATATAAGTATTATTGGATGTTTTTGATTTTGTAATCTCTTAAATTGGGGGAGTTTAATTCCTTGGCACAGAACTCTGATTTGAAGGAAATAGCTTTCTTTCAACTTTAGTCTCTTCAAGAATCTTCTCATTTGCTTGTAGACTTCAATAGCTGAAACCTATTTTCTGCACATCTTTATTCTTCTAGAGACATGATTACAATAAGAAAATAACATGGTTACTGAAAAAAACAGTGGAGTCATATTCTATTTGTAATGTTTCATGAGTAAGAAGAGATCTTAGAATTCGTCATCATTGAATTATAAGGCATCAAACAATGCTCAGACATATTTGTTGAAACAAAGAAAACAGTTTGAAGACTATAAGCTTTTCTAAACTTCTCTGTTTAATTTATTCCTTAAGAAACAGCTGGGGAAACGAATATGCAGGAATTTGCAAAAGGTCCCTCATACTGGTCGTATAATATTACTGATTTTTTTTCTAAGGGTCATTTTCACATTCTTATGAAGCAAACAAATCGATTGATGATTCTGAAAGTTTCCCTGCACTAGAGTCGTCTTGCAGAATTAGAATAATATATATGGACCTATGGCTATCAGTTATATGTCTTTTTGATTAACAAGTAACCCATTTGTCAGAAACCGCGTATTAGCATATATTTGAAAGCATCCATGACAATAAGAATAAATAATTAAGTTTAAGAGTTCCAAGTCTTGCTTGCTTATTTGTCCATTCTGAGGGACTATTTTGCTTATGTCCAAAAGGCATAAACAGTGTATTGCCAACGCGCATGGCCTGTATCAACCCTTACTCTTTAGTCTTTGCCCTTTGCTTCCCCCAATAACGTCACATTATAATCACTCCCAAGCTCTTGCCCTCGCCTTAGCTAAATTCACTATTTCCTCTGCTATCTTTTTTCTAATAATGACAAGTAAATCTCTCTCGGTCTTTGTCTGGGTCTTTCTGGGTATGATTGGTTTGGCAAATGAGTTAGGTTGCTTTGGGCAGGTACACTTGGGTTTGCATTCACTTGTGTTTGAAGATGTTGGCTCTGATTTTGGTTCATTTTTCCCCCCTTTGATTTTGAGTTTTTTATTTGAGAAATGAAATGGGATTTCTTCAATTTGTAGTATTTTCTTTTGTAAGTGTTTTATTTGATTATTTTCTATCTATATTTGTGGTTGGTGCCTTTCATTTTGCTCTTATTTTGTACATTTTTTTTTATTTCTTCAATTTTAAAAATAATTTTTTTAGGAGTTTTAATTTATTTCAAATTATTTGTTATTTTATATTATTAATAAAATATTATTATTATATTTAATGTATTAATTGACTTTATTTTTTTAAAATATATTTATTAATTTATTTATATAATTATTTTTTCCTTATCACTTATTTTTTTGATCTATTTTTTAAATTAATTTTAATAAAAATAATTTAATACAACATAATATTTTTTTTATTATAATTAAAATTATATAATAATTTTTTTAATTTTTATGTCCTTCTTTAAACGTTAAATAAAAAAATATTTCTTCAGTATTAAATTATTTGTCGTTTAAGGTAATGACACAAAAATTAAAAAAGTTATTAAATAACCTTAATTTTAACAAAAAATAGTTGTACTTAACTAAATTATTCTTATTAAAGTCAATTCAAATTCTTATTACTACTCTATTGAAAACAATAATAAGTAAGGATAATATTAAAAAAATAACAACTAATAACAGATAATTTAAAATAAAATAAAATTTTAAAATGACAGATAATTTAAAATAAATAAAATAATAAATATTTCTACTAGACTGTTTAATTTTCTATTTGTATTTTAATTTTGCTCTTAAGATTGTTGGATTTAAGTGAAATTTTATCCCTTTTCTCTTTTTGTTTTTCCCCTCTCTTTTGCAGTTACTGTTATCAACTGGACAGACAAACTGCTTAAACATTCGACGATTGCTTTCTAAACTCCCTCCTTGCGCGCTCTGTTTTATACAATATACATTACCTACCTGCTGTTTTCTTTCTCCTTGTCACGTCAGCAAAATTTATTTGGCCGTCTAACAGTCTTGTTTTTAAATTAATTTAAAATATTTTAAAAATATAATAGATAAAATTAAAATAAAATAAACGTGAGAGGTAAAAATAAAAACTATTACAAATATAAGAAACAAAAGTATATTTTTAGGTCTTTCTATGCTACAATATCTTTTTTATATAATTCTTTTATAATATTTTTTTGAACATTATTTGAAGCTTTCTTGTTCTTGTAGGCTGCATAAGTGCCGTAATACGCACAATTGTACCGTAACTGAGATAAACATTATATGAAGCTTTCTTGTTCTTGTTCTTGTTCTTGTAGGCCTTCAAAAGTCTTTACACGCCAATGGCCTCATCAGTTGACTTAATTCACAAAGATTATTAAAATTCAGAAGTGAAACTTGAAACTGTTCCCATACTACACACATCCAAAATCTGAAGAGCCTTTAAAAGTAGATAAGTTTAAACAAATTTGAAAATAAAATATCTAAATAATATAAAAAATAAAAATAAAACAAAAAAATACTGTAAAAAACATGCATAAAGATGATTTAAACGGTAGCACAACAGTTCCTTATTGTACATTAAAATAAAAGTGAACTTATTCTACAACTTCATTTTAATTTTTAGGGGACTGTAGGATAATTTTGAGGTTGTAGGATAAGTGTTATTATATAGTTTTTTAATTTTATTGTTTTTATTAATTAATTATTTTGTATATCATAATTTTAAAAAAATTTTGGAATATTTTTTATATTTGCTTACATTATTCATTCATAAAAAATATTAAAAATACTTTGAAAAATTAAAAATAATATATATAATTAAAAAATAATTAATTAATATTAAAAACAATTGAAGTAAAATGCGTGCGAATGCGCGTACAAATACGATGCAGTTGCACAGAGCACTGCATCATGGATGAAATATTAAAATGGGCTGGGCCCCCTTTGACATAACTTGAAAAATGAAGCCCAAAGGCCCTAAACTTTAAAAACACGTACTTCTGCATACCGTGTAAATTAATCCGCTGGAGCAATTTGACTTCTTTGTTGCTTCAGTTTTTTACTTTGATCACATCATATTTAATTTCAAAATAAATATGATGACGCTGATACAATACTACAATCTGAATCATTTTGGTGGTCCCACTTGTATGATTGATTAGCCTGCTCGCGGCCATTCATTGTTTTTCTTTAGCTGAAAATATTGTATTTTTCATTTCAAGTCCAAGGCAAACATGACCTTATGGAGATCAGGTTTTGGTATGTTGATTTGGAGGAGTCCCTTGTAATGGCTAACATTGCAGCAGCCACCATATTCTTAAACCGAGGGCATATCATGCTATCAGCTTCTGCCATGTTTGGTTGGCTATTGGAATTTTGGAACTGAGACTTCACTTGGTTAGTGTAAAAATGGCACGGGAGGAAAACGAAAATGTATGATTCTGGAGAGAGTGGACAATGGAACAGTCATTGTCTCAATATTAGATAAATGGCTTCCTTGGTTAGCTAACAAAGACAAGATTGAAGCCAAACAAACATAAGGATCGGAAATATAGCCATCTCTACACATTTATTAAAAGGATGGCAACAGCTACAGGAAGTCGAATCCCATCTAATTGAAGAGTAAGTAGATTAGATACAATTAAATCATGATAATTCATTTATTTTTGGACAGTTATTATATATATAAAAGTAACGGACTTACCCTGTGAAAATTAGAAAGAAAGAAAGCTTCCAAAGTAGCGGTTTGATCTCTGGGGTATCACAAACCAAATGAGGCATTAGCCAGGAATGGATTTACCTTGTAAAAATTAAAAAGAAAAACAGCGTTTAAAGTAGTAGTTTTATCTTTCGGGTGTCACAAAAGCAAATGAGGCATTAGCCAAGAACGAACTTAACTTGTGAAAATCATATATATATATTATAAATACATTACTCATTTATAAAGATTTATTTTTTTATTTTTTTTAATTTCGTCCTAAAATTAGCTCTCTCTATGTGGTTATCCAAGGTTGGAGTTAATGATGAAGGTGTCTATGATTTACCAACCATCTTTGTGTCTTTCTTTCTTCCACCGCAACAAGTGAGATTAAAATTAAGAATTAGCTGTTTTTAATTTGGACCGGCTCATATTAAAAAAATTAAAAGATAAAAATCTCATATTAATAAGATTATAACATTTTTTATTATAAAAATAATTTGAATGATATAATTTAATATCTTTTTATTAAATAAAAATTTGATTATGAATATATTTTTCAATTAATTTATTATTTAATAAATTCATATGTAAAATAACTTGTTAAACATGCCTAGAAATAATAATTTTAATTAAAACTTCTCATTAATGGATTTATGGGTCTAAAATCTTATTATTTATAAAAAATTCAGAATCAACTTACATTAAATTTTATATAAAACAAAGGGGTTGCTAAGTTATAGCACCCTTGAGTAACAACACTATATTGTTTTGACTTCTCATTACCTTTTTTTCTTATCGCCTAAGCAAAAGAGAAAACAAACAACTCATTGACGCACTCTCTGGTCAGGTAAGAAAAGGCCTATCAAACTGCCAGCGGTCAGACCGAATCAATGAGTTAATAGGAAGGACCGCGCCCGGGCTCGGGGTTCCATTAGAGAATAGATGTAAAGCCCAGCTAGCAAGGACTTTAGCTTCGATAAAGTCAATTTCACTGACCGGTGATGGTTACATGACTGAGCCCACGATGGTGGCATACTACGTTTTTGCTGACGGTAATGGTGAGCTTTGAGGACTCCAAGTTTTATCTCCCATTTGAATGGAACTGCTCCTAGCTTTTTGAAAGAATTATTCACTGCCATTGTTCTAAATTTAAAGTTTAAGCTCTTAAAAAAAAACTCAGCAATTGTGTGTCTCATTTGCTTCTAAATCCTAGCGTGGATTTATATAAGAGGGGAATAAAGTGATGAGATTGGGTCCCGACGAGATTAAAGGCATGAATTAGTGGGGGGCTTATGGGGCACACTGGAAGTTTATGGGTCCATGCTTATTTGAGAAGTATGACTTTGTTGGTTATGGGCAGCCCTAGCAGAAAGCCGAGGTACACACCATGTGACTAACTGCTTCTGCTTTTTTTTTTTTGGTTAAAATATACTTTTCAAGAAAAAAAGCCTATTTAAACGATTCTAAAAATAACATATAAAAGAATCTTTTAAAAAATTTATGAAATATTTTATATGTATATTTGTTCGACAAGTTTTTTTTTTCTTTCGTTGGGACTTTTTTTTTTCTTTTCAAAAGCTAAGATTTATGTTTTTTTAAAAAAATACACTTTTTTTATAAAAAAAACTCATCCAAATGTCTAATTGACCTGCTTTTACTTTTTTTATAAAAAATAGTAGCTTTTCTTATAAGGAAAAATGCTTCCAAACGCGCGGTTAGCAGAGTCTTTTCTCCAGCAATATGCAGGTTATATGTATTATAATACTAAGATTCAAGTTTCATCATGTTCAGGTTATTGGGGGAGGTTAAAAACACAAAGCTTATAACATGTTTAGATGGACTTATATTTTTTAGTAAGTGCTTTAAATAAAAATGTTAATTTTAAAAAAAGTAAGTATTTAATATTTAAATATAGTTATGTAGAAATAATTTTATTAAAAAAAATATATTTATTATGTTTGAATATAAAAATGTAAAAATACTTTTGTGTAAATAAAATTATTAAAAAAATATGTAAAAATATTTTTTATATTGTGCTTGGATAAAAGATACTTTATCACAAATTTAAAAAAGATTTTTTTGTCAAAATTAAATTTAAAATTATAAAATATATTATTAAGAATTATTTTTTATTTTCAAGTAAAAATAATTTTTCACATGGGATAAACATTAAAAATATGTTAACAGTACTGTCCCTACAAATTTCTCTATCTTCTACTTAAAATGGCTTTTAACTAAAAAAATTTACTTTTTAAAATAACTACATTTTAGCTTGTTTTTTTGTTGTTGTGAAAAAACACTTTTTATCAAAAGCAATTGTCACATACTTCTTATGTATAAAAGCACTTTTTAAAAAAAAAAAAAAACAATTGTTAAGTTGTCGCCAAACAGGATCATTTTATCAATATAAAAAATAATTTTATATTTTTGTATTCGAACGCAATACATTTATTTTTTTTTAATAAAATTACTTTTGTATAATTACATTCAAATGTCAATACATATTTTTTTTTAATTTAGCAATTCTATTTTAAACACTTGTTAAAAAGTACAAGCTCATCAAAATGGACATTCAACAATTTTACTTATATAAAAATATTTTTATAATTTTACATCTAAATACAATATATTTAACTTTTTCAATAAATTTATTTCTACATAATTACATACAAACAACTAATATCTATTTTTTTAATTTAATATTTTTATTTAAAATATTTATTAAAAAATACAAGGTCATTTAAACAAGTCCTAATGTCGTAAAAATAAAAACAATTTTTGAGCGAAAAGTGCCAAAAGCTCAAAACATAGAGAAACAACACGGGCCATATAGGCCCTTGTAACAACAGCAAGGAAGGAAAACTCGAGCATCAAATGTCCATTGCTCACGAAAACGACCTAAAAAGCAATCTGGAGCTTCCTGCCAATGGACGAAACACCTTGTCGGGGGATGATGCACTTGATCCATTAGTACCCTAATCCGAAATCATGAGACCCTTTTCCATGTGGGTTTGCCCTTCCGGCTCGTTTTTTGTCTCTATAAATGTCTTAACAGTGTCCTTTCTGAAGGTTAAATAGATAACCGCGAGAATATAGATTGCCATTAGAGGAAACACAATGATCCCAATGAACACATTTGCCACCTTTGGGAGACTGCTATGAATTAACCAACCGACGAAGCCTGTGCTGAGGTAGTAAATATTGATACCAATGATCCCCAAGCCTAGGATCCATGAAATGACAATGATCTGTAGCCAAGATTTATAACATTTCATTCAATTTTTGAAGAAAGATTATCTATCATCATGTTTTAGTTTAACACAAATGGTATATTTATGGTTGAGATATGAGGACAACTCACAATTACAGAATTCTTGTGAGGTCCCATCTTGGTACTGCTGCTGCTAAACTTAAGGAGTGGAATTAAAGCGAATGGAAGCTCAAACGAAAGTATCATCTGCAAAACCATTTCCATTAGTATGAATGCATATAAGGTTTAATTTATGAAAGAAAAGAAGTCTTTAAAAAATACAAACCGATGCAATGATAATTAGCCGGCCTGCCCCGGATGATCCACCAATAATGACGACAACGAGACTTGGTGCTATAGCAATAGACCTAGTCATTAAGTTCCTGATCCATATTTTCATCTTCAGGTCCAAGAATCCCTATAGAACGAAACAACAACTCCTTAGTTAATACAATAAGGTAATTTTTGGCTTCAGCTGAGTGTTTTAAGTATTTGGTTCAATTCCCAAGTGACCTGCATGATATACTGCCCTGCATAGGTGCCAGTGATAGTAGAGCTTTGTCCTGAGGCTAGTAGTGCTATGGCATAAATGGTTGAACTGGATCGTCCCAACACATTCTACAAGCAATGAACATCAACATTATGCCTGGATTATGGCAACTTCTCTGGTGAAATAATAATAAAGTAAGAACCTGGAGAAGGAAAGAAGCAGAATTAAGGGAGAGATCGTTGCATATATCTTTATTTTCATCTGAAAGGTTGTTTGCTGAGCATACAGTGCCTGATACTGAAATTATTGCAACGTTTATTAGAAATGCTACTAACAGAGCGAACCCACTCTCTATGAGGAAGTATCTGCATGCGTCCTGCATAATTAAGTACAAAGTATAATATGAGTGTGTAAAATTCCTATCTTTTGGCGAATTAAAAATCATTGAATGTATTTTCTTCACAAAATTTTCTAAAGATGAACTTACATTGATGCCCCGAACAGAGCTGGGTACCTTTCTAGAGAGCACAAGAGCAGAGTGGAGAAAGAGGTTGTGGCTGAAATTGGCAACAGCAAAATGTAGTGAATATAAAACTTGTTTTGTGTGTCAGGGGAAGGAAACAAAAACCAAAGAAGAAAGGACAAGAAAGTTATAGGAAGAAGGGAAAGAAAGAGTACGGCATGACAAGGGCACCGAGAAGGGCAATAGCATCGCCCGTGGCTCCATGACCACTGAGTTTGGGCACAAACATACCCTTCAATACATCAGAAGCTGGAGGGTTTACGTAGCTCAGTTCCCCAAAGAAACATCCAGCCATTACGAAAACTAGGATTGCTATCAGCAGTTCCAGCTTCCTAACCTACTCAAGAACCTCATAAATGTTAATAATATTCTTTTAAGAAGAAAAAAACAATTATAGTGGTTGAGTCGTTGACAAAAGACCACTTAATAATAGAAGTAGTTACATAAAATGAAAGTAACTAAGAGATAAAATTAATGGGACATTTTAAAAACTGATGGAAATAATTTTTTTCTGGCGAAGACTAATGGAAATAATATTCCGATAATTAAGATAAAAATTAATTACCTTAGGATCAGACGCATAAATAGTATTAACAAAAGTCAAAACAAAAAGAAAACTCCATAGCACTGAGTCAAGCGCTCATGCTTGAACTGACAAGAAGCCCTGCGTTTCTAGGAAGACAGCTATAGTTCGGTTTCATATACAGATTACAGACAGACCATGAAATAAACTGGAATTAGAGAAAATTAGATAGAAACATCTTAAACTTGACGAGCTTTCGTATATTGTTCATTTCCAAGTTACTGAAAGCTAAATTACCCCAAATCTCTGCAGACCCAGAAGCAAGAGAGTGCTGAAGCCAGTCAACAGAACTCCCGCCCATACTGGGATGTGGAAGAGTATGTTCAGCGCAAAGGCTGTGCCAATCACTGCCACAAGATAAAAATAGAGATGTCTTAACAATACAGGGTTGCAAAATGTGTCTTATTTAGAGATTTTGAAAGGGCAGAAAAAGTTTGTAAGAGTCAAGAAGGATAATAGATTAGTATTAAAAAAATCAGTACCTTCGGGTATGTCTGCAGCAATGACAGCAACCTCCGCCAACAACCATAGGCAGTACTTGATAAATAGTGGGTACTCGGCTTTGCATAATTCTGAAAGGTGTTTCCCTTCATATAAAAGAAACAGAACAATTAGGCATTAGCTATATATACATACTAAGGAAAAAGGAAAAGAGTTGCTTTCTCAGTATAGACTTTGTTGTTCTTAATTACCAGTGGTTACGCCAAGATTTGCTGCCAATGACTGAATGACGAGTGCAAATAATAGCCCGATAAGTATCACCCACAGCAGCTGCAGACGGCAATAACAGGGCAGCCACTAAATTAGTCTTATATTTTTATTTATGCTAACAAAAACTGAATGAAGGTTTTCCAATGAAAACTTATATTTTTCTGTCTTTTTCTGCAAATTTCTTGGTTTGTATTGTGGAGTTTGTTGCTTGCTTTACCTCATATCTGTGGTTAGCTCCAGCTTGCAGATCGGTTTCCACTGCGCTTATGACAAACAAAATTGTAAGCTGACAAATACAGAGAGAGATAGAGACATATAAAAGAGAGACAGAGACAGGGACAGTTACAATTTCCAGGATCAAGGTAAGCCAAGGAGACGAGGAAACCAGGACCTACAAACGGTAGAAACTTTCTCCACCAAGGTTTCTGTTTCAAAAATACTCAGTAGATGAAGCTACTGCTAACACTAGCTCATAATTAAATGCATCAAAAGATATATAACACTTGAAAAGTTAAAGGGCAAAGACAAACAACAGAGAGAGAAAGACCTCAAGATTTGAGTAGTCATTGAGGTTGGCAGATGGGGTAACATTGAGGGCTGCTATGGGTTTGCTGCCACCTCCTACCTCCGACGAGATAGATCCATCACTAACATGCTGTTGCAGGCTTCCCATTTCTCTTTCTCTTACTCACTCATTCTTAAGACTTGTTTGGCTTCAATGACATAAACAATGAAGGAGAGTGGTGCATTTATAGTTAGACAGGTCAAAGCGTTCATGGCAAACCGGCACGCCGCTATCTTCAATTATAAGTCAATATGTGTAGCAGAGAAGAGAGAAGATATCTTCCCCTTATATAAATAAAACTATTTCATGTTGATGACATGTTTTAGTTTGTTATTTACAGTATAGTTATTATGTGACTTAGCCTCTATTCTTTCATTCTTTAACAATGGAACAAACATACCTAGCCTCCATTCTTTCATTCTTTAATAAAGGAACAAACATAATTTTCTAGATTCTTATGAAACAATTGTGATTATTATTCATTTTTTAATTAGAAGAATGATAAGCTAAGAGCTAAAGTGTCTTGCCAGATCACCATCCACTTAATTATGAAACTTAAATAGGTTTGTGAATAATATTTTCATTATTATTTATTATTTAGACACTGTTGTAGTAATTTTGATTCTTACTGCAGATTTACAGTACAATGAGCTGCCAAAATATCTCCAAAATTCTCATCACATATAACTATACCCACCTCATTAGAATTATCTCATCCTCTCTCAAGCTTTTCCTTTCTGTTTCTATATATTCATCAGTTAATTCAATTTTTTTTTTGGTCTCATCATCGTCCTGACTTCATTATTTGGCATACATGTCACTATATATCTGTTGATAACTGGGTCACCGACATTTGCACTATTATAGATTTGTCCTCTACCTTCGTTGTGACATTTTACTGACTCTAAGCTCAGGGGGCGACTCCATAAGAATCAAACCCCTTACCATTTTGATAATAGGTAATTTTGGTACCACTAGTGTTAGCTGGCGTTTTTGTCTATGACTGGGTTTTCGGCATTCGCGCTATTATAAATTTGTCCTCAACCAGCGTTGTGTCATTTTATCGACCTTGAAATTGGATGGCAACTCCCCAATAATCAAACCCCGTATCATTTTAATAGTGGGTGATCCTAGTACCACTTGTGCTATAACCAGTGACCCAGTCATCGATAATATCCTTAGTATTTTAGGAGGAAGATTTAGTTTGGTTAGTAGCTGTAAATGACTGAGTTTGGAATTGAATTACTCCCATACATTGAAGGTATTGAAAGGTAACACTTCTTTAAGTCAAGATATATATATATATATATATATATATATATATATATATATATATATATTATAGTAAAATTTCATTAACACGAAAAAGTAGGTTGATATTAATAAAAAAATCTATTTGTTATTCTTCTTTATGGATATTATTAGTATAAATTTTCAGTATTATAGAATTTATTTTTCTTGTTTTGATATATTGTAATAAAATTTCATTAGTATACATTTTTTTGTTTATATAAATTAACTTTCATTTCGTTATGCTTTAGCTCTTATTCTTCCTTGATATTCTTATTTTTGACAAAGTTACAACCTTTTGACGGTGTTGTAAAAAATAATTTCATAACACAAGCATTTAAAATTAAATAATAAATAAATAAATAAATAAAATATTTGATTATGTTTTCACTTTTTTTTCTAAATTATTCTGTAAATTAAAAATTATAATAAAATAATAAAAAAGTTACTCCGAGAATATAGCATAATAAAGCCTTTATTTTAACATGAAAATCTTTGTTATAAACTATTCATTCCCACCTTCGTTACCCTGAATATTAGATTTAGTTCTAAACAAATAATAGCATTAACATTATACTGCATCTTCTTTGATGCTATATTCTAACCAATTTCCATATTATTACCAATCCACATTATATCTAGCCTTTTTCACTAATTATTTGTTGAAATAAGTGGGGTTGTATCATTCTAATCTAATATAACAAAGATTTAATAAAATAAATGGACTTTTGCCTAAAAATTAAAATAATTGGACTCGTATAGAAGAAATTATACATACATACAATATATATATATATATATATATATATATATATATATATATATAAGATATATTTAACAAATTTTCATCCGAGTGAGATCACTTGTCCCCACTCTTGGGAATAAGTTGTCATGTAAAGCAAGTTGTATTTCCCAAATTAATGTAAATATATTTTAATATTAATAAATAAATAGTTTATTTATATAAGCTTGATTTTCTAACTATTAAGATTCCTAGATATTAATAAACTAAAATAAATTTGTATAAGGGCTATGCAAAAAAAGATATATATCTTTGGATGAATCTAAAACAATATTCATAGTCATTGAATAGAGACGGCCACTCTGTTCAATTAAGATTGTAGTGTCTGAATTACCACCATAAAAAGAATGAGATTCTTTTATAAGGGAATGATGAATCTCAAATATTTAAGTAATTGACTTCAGTTAATGACATATTAAATGAATTAGAATCAAGTGAGATATCAAGTTCAAGTTAATACCGTTACTTTGACCTTAAACTCACACACATTCCATCTACTAGTGGCAAAACCGAAATCCTGATACATTGTGGACTCGTGTTCATGACCATTGTGATCTTTGATATATTATGGGTACCACCATTGTGTGACATTAGTCTAGACTCTGTATGTTGGGATCATAGTGAGAGTGAATATCCAGGAACATAAATCCAAGAAATGGACTTCGTAGCATTACATTACTTCTAGTGATTTTAGGAAGGCAAGTAATATATCTAATGATGAATTAGAGACTCATCATTTCTAGATATTTTAGAAAAGTTCTAAAAGATTATCTGGTCACTTATCAGATGAAATATGAGACTAGGTGACAAAATTGACTTAAGGGGTAAAACGATAATTTTATCTTGTGTCAATGGATAGCTACAAGGGTTCACAAATACTAGGGTTGCAAATTGAACAAATCAATGTTTAAGATTGAATTATCTTAATTTTAGGATTATCAAAAGTGCAATCATAAGTCTTTGGTAAAATGACTTTATGATTAATGAAATTAGATTATCTTGATGAGATTAAACTAATCCCAAATTTATTGGAACTTGGAATTTCTATGTTTAAATGGACTCCCTACCTAGCTTTGAAGAATTCAATCCACATTAAGTTTGAATAAATTCAAGATGAAGTTAATTAATAGCATTTCAGCTAATGTTTTTATTAAGACGAGTTATCTTAATTTAGACAAAGAATTATTTTAAGACAAATGTTGTCATAAACATACTTGAAAATGTGAGAAACATTTTTGTCACTAAAGAGATAAAAATAATTCTTACATTAATTATCTAAATTAAACAAGTGTTGCTTTAATTAGATAATGGAACCTTAAGACAAAGGTTTGTCTTAATTAAGATAAGTGTTGTCCCAATTTAAATAATATTTATCTTAGTAATTATTTCTAGCTTAATTACTTTAGATTAATATTTGAATTATTCAAATATTTAATTTGAAGAAGTTTATTGAAATAAAATTAAATCCGTATTTAATTAGAAATTTTGGATATAACATTTTATTAGGATAAAATTATTTTGATTAATTATTTATCCTAATATTGTTGCAAAGTTTAAATTATTCAAACTTATGAAACAACCTGCTCCCCATGTTATGGAGAGGTGTACGTCCAAAGGAGGAGAATTGGTCTTTAACATGATCAAATATATTCCCTCCTAATTATCCTAATTATCTAAGTGAATAAAGGTTGAAAATTAAAATAGTTTTAATTTCTTA
>JASKGM010009865.1:0-38515 GCA_034509205.1 Ceratonia siliqua | reverse complement strand
AGCAAGTTCAAGTGTAGTTCCTTCTTTTTCTCTTTCTTTTCTCTTGATTCTCTCACTTCAAAGCTTGTGAAATGATCTTTTTATATTCTGTAAGAGATATGGACGTTGGAGTGTCTCTGACACTGTTCTGAGAGGTGTGCAACGTTCACTCTTGAGAAATAGCAGTTGATTTTGTCTTTTGGAGAATTCTGGCTTAACGAGCATGATCATTTGTTGATCCAGCCTTATCGTTTGACTTCTGAGATTTTTTCACACTTTGAATATTCTGAACAAGCGCTTTATGAGTCAACGTGCGGCTTACTTTTTCAGATTGCTTTTCAACTTTTCTGCACAACACAAAGTCTCATAAAAAGTGTATGTCTTTTTTCAAATCTCAAAGTAACTTTATGTTTTTTCATTCAAAAAATTTTTCATAATGATTTCATTGAAAAAGGTGAAAGATTTTATTAATCACAACAAGCAACCTTTTTTAAAATTTAAATTATATTTTAATCAAAATAATTAAACATTATCAAAATATAATAAATAATAATACTTTTAAAATCTTTGAGTAACACTAATAAAAAATAATAAGAATTTAAATTCTCTCATATGATATAGTGATTATTGAGAAGATATAGACATACAAAATCTTAATTAAAAAAAAAAAACCTTTTGTATCTATCTCTCACTTTCACAGAATTTAAGTCCTTAAATAAGTACTTAACAGGTCCACGTGACTTTACTGTCACACGTGATTCAAAATTTGAAGGCAAAAATGAATTTTTGATTCTTTATATTTGAAATAGATTTTATTTTGGGAGTCACAATACATTTACTTCCTACTTTTCATTTATTTTTTTATTTTTATTTTTTATGTCATTTTAAAAAAAAATTTGAAAATTTTTTACACTTCTTATTCATTCAATTTTTTTTTATAATTTACTTTTTTATAAGTAAAATTTTTTTTTAAAAATACATTACATAAAAATTACTCAATTAATATTAACAAGAAAAAAATTAAAACAAGAAAAACAAAAAAAGAAAAAAAATTAGAGATAAATGAATAATGTTACTATCCTAATATGAGACAATAACATAGTCATGTTCTTTATTTTGATCCTTCAATTAAATGTTGTTCCATTTTAATTTTTAATTTACAAATTTATTTCTCTTACGTCCTTTTTAATGGCATCGTGTTTTAAATGAACGAAGATATATTATTTAACTATTTTGTTAATATATGTTAATTGAACATTCAATATATATGTAAAATGTCAGGTATCAAATAAATATATACATAAAACATTTCTATTCATCAAAGAACGACGTGAACAAAAAGACATAACAAAAACAAATTTATTAATTAAGAGAATAGCTACTTATATAAATTTCAAACACAAACTATTAAAAAAGTTAGTTTGACAAAAAAATTGAAGTGATGCTACTTGAATTATATGGCAATCATTTTAACAATTTAAATTTATAAATAATTTAAATAAAGTTTATTTTAGTAGATAGTTACAACTGAATTTAAAAACCACTTAAATTAGGAAGTTATATGGCAATAATTTATGAATAATTTATAAAATTTATATAAATATATTGTCCACTTTTAATATGGGTAACCCCTAGTAGAAACAAGTGTCAGAAATAAACAACTATTCTTTTAATTTTAATTCTTAAATTTTTTTAATTTAATCTTTAAAATATATATTATTAATAAAATAATTTGATCCTTAATAAATACATTAATATTAATATGACTTGCATATTTAATGACTGATGTGATTCAATAATAAAATTATCTTATTAATAGAATATATATTAAATTATTAAATTAAAAAAGTCTTTTAAAAATGAGATTAAAATAGTAATTGAATATAAAATAAGTAAAATAAGCGAGAAAATGGGAGAAAGTGATGGAAAAGGATATAATAATTGGTTGGGAAGTGGAGTCAAAAATGGAGGCAGCTTTAGCTTAGCTGAGCAAAGGCACAGATAGTTGTCGTTTTCAAGTTCTGGGAAAAAGGTGACTCCTCATCCATCAAATCCGTTGCGTCTCAAATCATAAATTCACACAACACCTCACAACCCTTCATGTAACTTCCTTCCTTGCGATCAACAACTTCATATTACTCACCGAGTTGCAATATTCACTGACCAATTGTTTTTCTATAAGTAGGATAACAACATAAATTATTAACAAACATCACAAATATTATTCTTTTTATAAAAATTAAAAATATTATTCTAAGAATAACTTCTTTTCTAATATATATATATATATATATATATATATTAATTTTAAAGTTTTTTTTATAGTTTTTTATATTTTTAATTGTTACCATCTAATTTTTACAAATAACCATGATTTAAGACTCAGAGACTTTTGAGTTATGAAGCACTCATAGATAGTATTAGTATAGGGACGTTGGATAAGTATTTCCAGTGTTGTCGTTTTGCTAGATCCCTAGGCACCAGGCTATATATTTGTATTCTACAGTTTTGTCTCTTTTAGTTCTCAACTTTGTCTCTTTCACCTGAAAATAAGCTGTGTAATACTCCAATAATCTTATCATTTCTTTGCCATTAACTTCGCTGTAAACCACGTTTGCATCTTATTATTTGTACATTTCTTTTTTATTATAAATTATTAATAAAAAAGAAATGTATAAATAATATTAAAAAATATACAATTAAATATTATTCTTTTTTAATATAGGGAGCATAATAAATTTTTTCCCATAAATTACACACTAATTGAAGTTCGTTCAAATAATACTTTATTTAAAATTTGTTTAGATATTACATTCTATTTTATTTTAATTAATTTGATTAAAAAATTGTATTGAAATATTCTCTTGAAATTAACTTAACTTATATAAAAATATTTAATTTTTGTGTGAAGTAGAAATTAAAAAATTTTACCAAAAATAAAAATTTTAAATAAAAATTATTACTTAAATTTTTTTCTCTAAATTTTTTGATGTCTTTAAACTTTAGATTCCCCGTTTTCTTTTAATGTCAGTATTCTTGTCCATTTTTAATTTTTAAAATTTTTTTTGAAAGATTCACCTGTAACATATTTTTATTAATTTACAATTGATTTAGTTATCTAATTTTCATATATTATTGTATTATTATATAAATGCATAAAAAAGGAGAAGTTGTATAGTGGTTTGAAGGTGTCCGTTTCTGTTTTATCAGTGGTCAGTTATTCACCCACCTGATGTGAGGACAAGTGTATGGCGTTTACTATTGGCTTCTTAGTAAATTCTATCGGACTGCAACCGTTGATTTGTAAGATATACTATTTATTTTTTATTTATTTATTTAATATTAATTAATTGTTTTTATATCATATGTTCTTTTTTTAATTTTTTGAAAAATTTTAGAATTATCAATGACTTGAAGCTGATTTACCGCAGCAGCCATTTCAGGTAAGAAAAGTTTCTTTTTTATTTTGGAGTTCTAATTTATGAATATTATTCCTTTATTTGTTATGGATTTGAATGAAGTAATTTTAAGTTTTGCATCTATAATTTATGACTTTTTTGAGAGGTAAAGTCAAATTGATAAATAAAATTTAGTTTGGTTAGGTTTGTTTCCGTTCGTGCCCTCAAAATGGGTTGAACCAAATCACATGGTTATAATGGATTTGATTTGTAGTTGTGTCGACTTAATTTTGATTGATATTTAAGGTGATTAAAATATATATATATATATTATGGGAGATAAGAAAAGTAATTAATAATATTAAATTAAAAATAAATGACTTATATTATTTATTAAAAATTATGTAAATAATATATATATTTTTAATAAGTAATTATATGAGAAATATTTAATTTTTAATGAATAATTTCAGTTATTTATTTTTAATTTAATAATTATTAATTATTTTTTTTATCTTTCATAATAAATTATTAAAATATATATATATCATATCTTATAAAAAAAGGACCGGCGGCATTAATTTGGCAGTATCATAAATTCATGGGTCCACAAATGGCCTATCTTTGAAGTCTCATTCAGATCATACTGAGAGTTGATGGCGATGGTGTCACCCGATACTTCACTTTTTTCTCAAAGTATAATTACATGAGAGTTGATGGCGATGGTGTAATGCATGAAGGATTGCAAAGATGGAAAGCTTCAAGTTATTGGTAATTTCAAATTATATGAGAGACGTTATTATTTAATGAAATCTCTTATCTTAATTATTAATTTTTATCTAATAATTATTGAGTGTTTTTCTCATATTTTATATTAACTATTTTTTTTATCAGATATGTTATTATATATATATTCCCTTTAATTCTTGGAATTCTGTAACTTGTTTCAGCCACAAAATTCAGTGTTTCCGCTGTGTTTGACAGAAACGAAAGGGTCAGATATATCTACCTTCGGATGAACTCTTGAAAATGCTGAGGAGAAAAGAAATTTCTGACAACAGCAGATAACCTAGGTTTGGCTTTATGATTATTTATTGATTTAGAAGTGTATGGTATCAATTCATTACTCCTTAATCTCACTGCCACCTGCCAACAACTGCATTACTTTTATGCTCACTCGATTTTACTTCCGTTTTGTTCTTCGAAAGAAAATGATCTCCAACAAAGATGTGACGTGTGATTTAAATTCACATATTAGCTCAAATTGCTTTGATTTTATTATTATTTTAATTGTCCATTTTAATATATAGTTTATATTTTAAGTGTTGAGAAGACTAAATAAATTATTTAGTTTGATTTAAATAAAATGATTCATATGACTTGTAATCCTTATAAATGATAATTTTTCATTATAAGAATATTTCAATACTAATATAACTCACCCGAATACTTCTTTATATATAAATAAAGTAATTAATTTTTGGTTCCCTTCATTCTTATACAAATATTGATGTGTTGTCGTGGGGTTGTTGGAAATAGAATGTAGGGGAGTAACTCCCTTATTCATAGGCACCATTACCTTCAAAGGGATCCTATTGGTACCCCTACTAAATCATATTGGATCACATTTATTATTATTTTATTTTATTTCAACTTTTAAAATATTATTTTAAAATAATTTAAATCATTAATTTTGAATTATTTTTAAAGTTCAAATTTGTGAAGACAAACCCTTTTAAAGTTAAATTAATCAAAAGAAATGTATAAGACATCTTATAAAATATAACTCTAAAAATATTAAAAAATAACTAATTCAAAAAAAGAGGTACTAACTTTTTTATATATGAATAGTAAATTTATTCAAACTAAAGTCCCTTATGAAAATTTCATATCTAATAAAAGAGCATAAATATTTATTATTATTTTTTTAGTAAATTAATGATTCTCATAAAAAAATCTTTTAAAATAAAGAAGAGAACAACTGTAAAAACTTCGATTAAATAGTGAGAAATGGAAAAAAGCGACAAATTCCACTAAATGGAGGACAAAAGACCTCTCATGTCTGCCAAAAAGAAAGGTGGACAGAAAGTACATTAATCATAACTACCGTAAAAATAATTGATCAAAGAAAAACATATTCAGGTTTCCTATAGAATTGTGCTGCGGCTCGCGTGTAGCAACATAGTTTTGGGTATTTAAATATAATATTTTTTAATATTTTATTTTATTTTATTTTATTTTAATATTAATTAATTATTATTATTTAAGTTATATAATTTTTAAAAATTTTTAAAAATTTTTTATACTATTTATTCATAAATTTTTTAATATTATTTATTTATAAGTATAAAAATTTTAAAAATATATAAAAATATGTTAAAAAATTCATTAAAAAATATATGATATACATAATAATTCATTAATATTAGAAAATAAAAAAAATAAAAAAAGTATAAAAGTATAAAAGCAAATAGAAAAGCGCTTTTCCCTTCATTTTATTTACGGGAATGATATGCTACAATGTTTTGTTGTATGCAGTTCTTATATAATATTTATATGTTTTATTATTATTTATTATTACTTTTATATTTTTTAAATTATTTTTTATATCTAATAATTTTTTGAACTTTTTGTAAAATTTTTCTTTTTCTTTTAAATAATAATTTTAAACGATATTTTTAAAACAGTAATATTAAAAATTTTTATTTAAAAAATAAAAAAATTTTAAAACATTTCAAAAAATATTTGGACATAAAAAAATATAAAAAAAAGATGATGAAAAATAAAAGCAAAAAAATTACCATAAAAAAAAGGTGTATAACAGTATGACCCTTTATCTATATACCAGTCAATCTTAAGTCCTGCTTTCATTTTGCAATTATAGATACATTTGAAAATGGAATTTATATATCATGGCCGAGTTGCAAGTCTTATTTTTATCAAATTTAAAGAGCCTAAATTCAAAACTTCATTAATTAAACCAATACTACATGTGACTTAATTTGATTCAAGTGGTTTCTATTAATTTTTGTTACTATTAAACTTAAATAGAAAAAATAAAATTGTAAAGACTTTTTAATAGTTATTTAAATTCATGTGAGTTCTTTGTAGTTGAATTTTCCCCACTTGGAGCAATAAAATATAAACTTGTTGGGACATATTTGAAATCAGTAACTAAATAGGAAATTTCTGAATTTCTGGTTAGAAAAATTAGCATAAAAAGAGATTTAGATATTATATTCAGGATAAGATACTCACATTCAAATAAAAAATAAATATAATATGTATGAATGTATAAAAAATAAATATAAATATAATTCACTAATTAAGTAATGGATCTCATATATTATATATTATATATATATATATATTTTAAATATGACAATGTTATATTCTAATGATAAATGTTCGTCTCTCAATGTTCATACTTAAAGTGAGATGACATTGTTGAATATGTGATATCATTTTCAATTAAGGAGACTTGCACCCTTTTTTTTATTTAATCTTCATTTTCCATTTCGGAGCTTGGAAAATGACATTATCTCATGTTCTAATGGGATAATATAGATAAGAGTAATTTAATTACCTCTTCTGAAATTTATTGAATTTACAAAAAAAAAAAATTTCTTCTAGTTGATTTTTAAAGAGGTGAATGTGCCTAACAAAATTATATATCGTTCCACCAAAAAAATTCATATAATCTAAACAAAAGAAATTTTTTTGTAATTTCTTTGTAATGAAACAAACAACAAAAAATTTTATTATTTAAAAAAAAAACTATTTTTGACAAAACAAATAGAACTTAGAGCGTTTGCTTAAGTTCCATCTGGGCCTCAAAATACAGGATCGTTGTTCATGTCTGTTGATCTATGTCAGATTTGGCCCAATATTAGATTGAATGATAGCCCAAAATGTGCTCAAATGGGTTTGGATCCTAGATCAATCGGAGTAACAGAAAGGAATCCGGATTATGACATACAACAAGACGAATGAAATTAAATGGTGATCATTTATTTGTGTATAAATGACCATAATTTTATATTTTTTTAAAATTTTTTTAATATACATATTTTTGAAAGGATGGTAATCGTCCAATCGCATACGGACGACTAAAATCCTGTCAAACAGAACAAATATGATCGAACTCATATTAAGCAAAATGGCTAGTTTTCATTGGGGAATTTTTTTGTATTGGCTGACTTTATTATCTTTTCTATAAATCACATTCATAAAGTTAATAAAAACATTTAATTGTAATATAATAAGCTCCTTGCTTCCTATGTAATCTCTATTTTTAATATTTTTGTGAGTGTAATTTACAAATAACATGTTGAGCTATTTGTAATTTTTTTATATTGCAAAATTTCTTCTACTTATAAAATGTTTACCATTCTTTGTCAAAATATTTTATGGGATAGAATTTTAAATTCCCTGAAAAATTACATGGCATCCTTATAATACTGTTTCCAAACGCACCTTAACACAATTGCATCTTCAAGAACATCCATGAGACCCGAACTGTACATAAATCCTAAAAACAACAATGTAATGGTATAATTTACATCTTTTACTTTTAGTCTAATATACATATACAAATACAAATAAGGTAAATTATCATAACATTTTATGAGGTTTAATAATATAATACTTGATATTTCTTTTATTTTTGAAATGACCATTCATTTTTCTTATAAAAATAAAAATATCAATTTACTCTTAATATTAATATAATAAATGAATAAAAAATAATAAAATAAATTAATTTTTTTATACCTTCATAAAAAGATGAACACAGAGACTAAGTATTCAAAGTGTATATATATAATGCTTTGATGATGTCAATTTCTGGTTCCTGCCATTGAAGGAGGGTTTGTAAGGGCTACTTTCTTGTTGATATCGTTGTTAGAAGAAAAGCTACGAAGCCCTTCAACTTGACGTCGGGTAAGATAGGCCCCAAACATGGTCCCCAGAGAAAATGTAAAAATTGTCCTCAACATTCTTATATAATGGAGTGAAGGGAAGAGAAGCCTAATAAGCCTTAAATATAATATGTAGGAAGTTCAAAATTGAGGGGGCTATCTATTATCTATCTCCTTTTTTCAAGCTCAGCCACATGCAATCTGCTGGCTTTAAATGTTTGGGAAATCTGGTGAAGTAGCTTAGAATTCCCTATATATTACTATATAGATGCATGAAAAGAGGACAAGTTGTATAGTGGTTTCAACTTGAAGGTGTCAGTTTCTGTTTTATCAGTGCTCAGTTATTCACCCACCTGAGGTGAGGGCAAGTGTATGCCATTTATTATTTGCTTCTTAATTAATCTCACTATCACGTGCCAACAGTTCCATTAATTTTCAAAACATTTTAGTCTTACATAAATAATATTTTTATAAATATTTAATAAGCATGTACTTATATAAATTAAATATAATGAATAATAATAAATAATTGAAAGAGACGTTTTTAAAATTGAAAAAGATATTGTTTATATAAGATTAATATTTCTCTTATTCTAATTACTATCATTTCCTTTGGTACATCAAGCTTGAAAAGAAGAAAAAAGATAAATTATGTTTGTTAATATAAGATTTGGTATTTTTTTATATTTTAAAATAATATTTAACTCCCTTATAAAAGGTATAAGAAGGTTAATGTGGTGTGTTCTATATCTTAATGACTTTGGGTTTTTAAACCTTAGGGCTAGGACCATGAGTTTTTTTTTTAAGTGCACGAAGTTGATGTGGGATGTGTCTTTAAAATTACTCAAAGAAAAATTTAATCTCAGTTGATATGTAAAATAACCCAAAGATATCATTATCGTATACAAGAGACTAGAAAAAAATAGTAAAAGTGCAAAATAATATGCAAATAAAAAATAAAGGAGTAGTATAAAATTTATAGAGAAGACAATTATATTATATGTATATACTTATATAAAAAAAATTTAGAACGACTGTCCCTATTCCTTATACCTAGATCCATTCCTGATCGTATAAACAAAGAGAAAAGACTTATTATATTAGAATTAATGATAGATTAATATATTCATACTTTTATAAAAATGTCTATAATTTTTTTAAAAAAATATTGATTATTATATTATAAAAAAGGTAATTTATCTTTAAAATAAAAGTGAGGTGGCTTGGCTTTTTAATAAGTTGATTTATTATTATTATATATATATTTTTAGATTTATTAAAATTTTATTGAATAGGCTGAAGGAGTATATGTAAACTTCTTCTATTTTTCCTGAATTCCTGGTTTTTGTATTTATTTTCAAAGCATGAATCTCCTCCTTTTTTTGGTTAATTTCACTTGTTTTACACTATAAGAATATCTTTGGTCAATTTGTATGTTAATTAAGATAAATTCTTTTTTTTTGGACGACTTTAAAGACACACCTTCTACATGGATCTAATACATTTATTCTCTTAGATACTAATCCTAAAATTTATTGATAACAGGCTTCTTCAAATCTCCTACTTTGATCCAAGTGTACACACATGTTGGAACAACTAAAAATTGATTTTCTATTTTTTTGCAAAATCTAGAGTGTATGATAAAATGGGCTCATAGTTCTGTAACAAGTTTATTTCTTTTATTCATGTAATTTAATATTTTCATTTATATGACAAAATAAATATATTTAACATATAATTAAGTTATATTTATAAATGTACTTGAATTTGAATTCGGTCTTGTTAATAATTATTATATTAGTTATATTTTAATTGTTTATTCATTTCAACCGTCAAAATGATATTTGTAATATTTTTTAACATTTTAAAACTATATTTTAATCCATCCAGACCATTCTTGACTAACATGTAAGATCCAGTTAACTCTTCCACGGCTTTTGCAAACTTAAAAAGAAAACAATCATAATTGGCTGGTGTGCGTTAGTAATATATCTTTATGCGTAATATTATTTATAATAGTACATACTTTTCGGCATTGAAACATCTTAAATATTTTTTAAGAAAAAAGTTTTTTAAAAATAATACATACTTTTAGAATTAAATTTTTCTCAAAACTGTAAAATTATATATTTCTTACATATAAAAGTGAATTAAATTGATATATAAATAAAAAATTTTAAAAATTATTATTATATACAGGATAATAAATTTCATCATGGAAACTTGAGCCCTCATTTATAAAATGAAAATTTTTAAAATAATAAATTTTTTTATTTGATTGGCCCATAATTATTTTTGAGCTAAATGAGTTCAAGTAACACTCTTAAAAGTGTTGAAAGAATTTAGAATTTTCTTCTTTTATAAATAATTAAAATTTGCGTGAAAATTGAAATAATATAATGTTTCTCTAACGCTTTTACTTTTGTCCACATCTTTTTCAATTTTCTTTAATTTTTTGTATGGAAGTTATTTTTCTTATGTTTGATATATAATCTCAATTCTCAAGGCGGTTTGATTTCAGTAGCAACATTATTTTTTTTCTAAATTTAATTATATTTTGTGCACTTGAAACTATTTTAAATAATAAAAATTTAGATAAAGCGTTGTTGGTTCTTTTATATAAAAAGAATATTGTTTTTATCAAGAGAGAAAATAATAAATGTATAACGTTAATATGTGTAAATAGAGAGAGATTATATATTGGAGCTATGAATTTGGATCCTAAGCAATTGCACGACGCAAGTTTGCCACAATTGCACTAGGCGGCCAAGATTGTTTCAGAAAAAAAAGGTGTGTTAGGATATGTGCGCATCCAAAAAATGTGGACGGCCAGGGTGCAAGTGCACCGCATACAGTTGTCCTATAACTGTATAGGATTTGGATCCTAGAGGTATGCTTTAGTAGTTGTAGGGATGCAGCCCAATTATACCAATTAATGTAGAGTAGCACTCAAGCACAAGTTGCTGAACTTAAGAGTCAAACAAGATTGTATATATAACCAATAAAACTAGAGCTAATAATGAAATGAGTACAAGATAAAGTTATATAATATAATATTATTATCGTTTATATTTTATTATGTAATTTATTTTTAAATTATGATTAAATTAATTATTAAAATTTTAAAAACATTGGTTGTGTTAAAATATTTATAAGAGTAGTATTTAATTTTTTTAGTATTACAATAGTATTAGAAATGTTTTCCCACCCGATTATGGATTGAATTGGTTAAGTCCCAAGTATAATTTTTGTTAAATTTTAAAAAAAAATTAGATTTTAATAATTTTTGAGAAATTATTTTAAAATGTCACTAAATATAGTATTTTTATACAATATTTAATAACATTAATATTTTTGGGAAAGGAAATTAGTGGGTATTAAAAAATGATTCTTAAAAACTGTTTTTTTGTTTTTTTGTTCTGCGAAAACAAAAAAACTCGTTTGGGTAACTGTTTTCGTCAGTTGTTTTTAAAAACTGTTTCCGAAAAACAGTAACTAGAAAACAAAAAAACAAAAACAATTTTTTTGTGTTTTGGCTTGTTTTTGTCATCTGTTTTCTAAAAAACACGAAAAAACACTGATGAAAAATATTTTTACCTAAACAAGTTTTTTGTTTTTTTGTTCTATAAAACTATTTTTCAGAGTTGTTTTCAAAAACTATTTTTAAAAACAATAAAACAAAAACTGTTTCAAACAGCCCCTAATACATTGTTTTGAAAGGTATATAACCCATTACATATAAGGTGGGCACTACCCTAAAGTCCAATTTTTGGGTTGTAAGACAAAAAGTATTGTGCTTTTTTTTTTTTTGGTTTTTTGTCTCATTTTTTTACTTTTTAATATTAATTAATTATTATATATGTCATAATTTTTTTGAAGTTTTTTTTATTTTTTTAAATTGTTTATATCTTATTTACTATTCATTCATAAATAAAAAATATTTTAAAATATTTTAAAAATTATATGACATAAACAATAATTAATTAATATAAAAAATTAAAAAAGACAACTTACCACCACTGTTTTGTGGTGGTAGGCTAGCCACTTCCTACATATAAACCCTATAAACTGAGATCATGAAGTGATATAACCACCAACACCAAATACCTTCTTAAAATCATCTTATCCTTCTTAAAAGGAACCAACAAAACCACAACCTAGGGGGATTCTGTAATGCCCAGGGTACTAATCTATGGGGTGGGTAAACTAAATTTTAGTTCATACAAACTTGTTCATTTAAAATAAAATAATTAAGCTTAAACTGTTTATTTCTACACGACAAAATGGATAAAATTCACAAATACATTATAACTATATAAGTTCTCTATGAACCTCAATCAAAATGCATTCGGTCTTAGTTAAAATAGAGGCCTGGTAGACAAGGTGTAAAGGCTAAGTTCAACCTCGATCAAATTAGCCTCAGTCTTAAGTGATCTTAGACTACGCCACTGGCAAGCGACTAAGAAAGTCCTAAGGTATTTTTAGGGTACTAAAGATCATATGTTGACTTATCAGCAATCCAATACTCTTGAAATAATTGGATTTACTAACGCTGATTATGGAGGCTGCATTAATTATAAAAGATCTATTTTTGGATATATATTTATGATGATTGATGGTGTTGTTTCATGAAAAAGTGTTAAACGAACACTAACACCTTCTTCCATGATGGAGGCAGAATATATAGCATGTTATGAGACCACTTGTTATACAATTGTGGAATCTTATTTCAACATTGGGAGTTGTAAATTCCATTTCAAGGCCACTAAAATTGTATTGTGATAACTCTGCGGCTGTAAACACTGAATTTTGTCCATACACCAAAAATAAAAATGTAAAATATAATAAATAAATGGTAAAATAAAAAAAATCACAAAAAAAACAACCCTCAGCCCAACAAAAAAAAAACGAAGCCCATCTTCTTCATAAGCCCAACCTAAACCGGGCCCCCATTCTTTTCTTTTATTTTATCAGACATCAGCCGGGGACCACTTTTGGTCCCCACTTCATCTCAGCTTCTCCTTTATCTTTGATGTCTTTTGCTGTGCCCCGGTTCTACTCTAATTCACCACGGTATACCTGCCCTTCGCGACGGTCCCATGCGTGACAAGGGATGACGACCCCGTGCTCTGTCTCACCTGTTCCCCACGTCTCTGCAACAAGGCGCCTGACCCCTCTGCTGTTCTACACTGCTCGCGGCTAGTAACCTCCATGCGCGACCATCAGCGCACCGCACGCTGCCATTTAAGGGGCAACTTCATCTCCATCTCAAAGAAAAAGCCCATCATCGGCTATAAGAGGCATCGGGGAGGGGAGATCAAGGAGGAGGTTGAAATTGGGAAAAAGGGAGATTGCGAAGCTAGGAACGAGAATTAGAAATCAGAGAACGAAACCGGGAAAAGAGGGGGGGAATCCGAAATTAAAGGAAGGAGACAGCAGAAAAGAAGAACCCAACCCAGAGCGAAACAGGGAATCACGGAGAAAGAGATCGAAGTTAGAACCAACTCTCCTACAGCACTAGATTTCCATTACACCGAGGGTAATTCGTTTGGGGTTTTTGTCATTTTTCTCTTCAGAAAGATTGTTGTTATACTTGCTGTACATTGAGTTAGAATTTTACCATTTTGATTCAAATAATCCTGGTCTGTATGTGAGCTTATGCCATGGGGTCAGAATGCATGTGAAATTGTTATCATTAATCTGGAATTCGAATTGGATTCTGAAAACATTTGTTTTAGGAACTTATGCTTATTTTCTAGGATATACATTGGTGTGTGTGATGCTATACCATAACTGATGAGTGTGCGAAAGTGCACTATAAAAGCCTTATTGTTGAACTAAATGTGCTATAAAAGAAGGAAAATCATTGAACTTAATATGTTTTCTTATACTTGGCTCTCATTCCTCATTGTTAACTCTTAAGCAAGCTTATGCTTCAATTTCAGGGTCCTAAGTGAAGAAATTTAGCCCAAGTCAGAAGTCCTGGCGCTGCGGCCTTTAAAGCTAGCGCCGCAGCTCTCAAAATATGAAATTTCGCAAAGTTAAAAAACTTGGCGCCGCGGCTTCAACAAGTCAATGAAGCCGGAGCCGCAGCTCAAGATCTTGGTGCCACGGCCCCTAAACAGTACCAACAAAGTAAACTCCAGGCCTCAACGCCGCAGCACTCGTGCGTGATCTGTCATTAAAAGGCCGCGATTTTATATTAGAAGGGAGATTTTTGTGTGGGGAAAAAGGGTTCTCTTGGTCTGGAGATTGAGGAGGATGAAGAGGAGGCTCATTCCAAGTTGAAAGGCTTGAAGATTTCTTCTCCTAATCCTTGAAGATGAAGATGGCCATCCATGGGGTGTTGGTTTTGTCAGCAAACATGGTTGGCTAGTTTCTAGGTAAAGTTAGGGTAGAAATTGGTTAGTAAAAACCTTTGGGTTTTGTTTCAATTCATCTTTGGAGTGTTATTCTTCATGAATCTTTTATTGAATCCTCTATTTGGTTTGTTTTACTTACTTTGAGACATTGAAAGATATTTTTCTATGATGTTGAGTTATAATTTTATAGATTTTGATGGTGACTCAATAGAGATGGCTTCCATGTTATGAACATGATCTTTTGCTGCATTGATGGAATTCATAGTTTACAAAAGGGAGGATTTAACCCTAAATTTGATTGTGAGAGATTTAGGGGTTTTCATTGTTATATGTTCCAATTAGGGATTTGGTGCTATAATCCCTAGTTGAGTAATATTTGAGTTGAAATATAAACCAAGGTGTTGAATCCAATCAATAGAAGCCTAAAGCTTTATCACTTCTTTACCCGTACTTCCTTCCACTTAATCGCATAATTTAGATAAATCTTGTTATTCACTTGTTCTCGTATCAATTGTTCATTGACATTTCCTTTAAGTGACATTCTTGTAGTGTTTCCTCCGTCTCCCTGTGGATCGACACCCCATACTATACTACGATAACTGCGTAGTGTTTTTGGGCGTAATCAATAACCTATTATGTTGGGCATCAATTATTAATCTTGTTTCTCTTCTTGTTTACTTTGTTTATTATGCCTTCATTGAATCTGTGTGATTCACCCATTATTATAAATTTGTTTTTATATCATTAGCCTATTGACGAGTAGATCTCTGGGAATCTTGTTCATTCCTAAACATTTTTTATAAGCTTCCTTGTTGATATTGTATATGTGTGTTGGACTCCACATTTTGCAGTTAAAGGGAGCGTTTGTGGTGCTATTTAATTTATTATGTATTATCAAAACTTGTTTTGGTTTTCAAACTGTGTATTTGATGGTTTGGATGAATTTTGGATGCACCTGTTGGATTATTTTGAACAATTGTATTTTGGGAATACCCATTTTGCACAAAAAACTGCCAAAATTTCTGAAAAATTTTAAAAAAGAAATTTTGGAATTACATTCAATGTTTCATTTCATCAGATCATAGGCTTGCTAGAGTAAGTTTAGTCTATGCGCTAATCATGACCCCGAGTTTGGGTCGTGATAGCGATGTAGTTATTGACGTAGTTAGAACATCTTCCTGATGCGAAGGTTCCATCATTGTAGCCCACGAATTGGCAGTAATCCAGTGCTTAACCTGATCACCAAAGGTTTTGAAGCAAAAGTTAACATACTCACGATAATCTTGCCTAATTAATCATTTAAAAAATTAGTTTAAATATATATATTATTAGGAAATTAATGGGTAATTTAGTTTGACTTACACTATTTTACGACTATGAAATGTAAACCCAAACAATTAGAATTGAAAAAAAACTATGTTTGGATGCCCAAAAATAGAGCCCTAAACAATGGACAATAGAGGAGACAATGAGGTTATAAGGACGATGAACTGTGAGCAATAGGGGAATAAAAAATGTTGCCTTGGCTCTTGGCTGATAACGAAGAAAGAGGACAGCATCGTTTTTCAATGGGTGATGGTGACGTGAAATTTTTGCCACGTAAATATTTTAATTGTCATGTCAAGTATTCATTTAATGGTGTAAACAAATAATTTAACGACGTGAACCGAATAGACAAAAATAAAAATTATAAAGATTCAATTAACCATAATTAAACTACAAAGACCAAAATGACAATTGTCTAAAATTATAAGGACCTAAGATTTTATTATAAAAACTTTTATAAAATATTTTTTGCAAAACAAATAGGACATAAAGTGTTTGCATAAGTTTCATAGTGGAGTTCAATGTGAAAATGTCCAAATGGGCCTCAAAATACAGGATCGTTGTTCATTATATGTTTGATATATTAGATTTGGCCCAATATTAGATTGAACGATAGCCCAAAAACGCCTCAAATGGATTTGGATCACAGATCAATGGGGGATCCGGATCCCGTGCAGTCGGGATCCGGTCAAATCCGAGCCTTCCAACGGCTCGGATGTGATCTTTTAATTTTTTTTATTCAGCACGCATTCCAAGCAAATTTTTTTAAAAAAATTCTGACAAAATCGTGGCCGTCCAATATTGATTGGACGGCCACGATCTTCTAATTGGAACCCATGCAATCGGGATTCCGATTGCACGAGATCCGGACGCATCAATGGGAGTAGCAGAAATGCTAGTTTTCATTGCTAATTTTTTTTTTTTTGTATACACTGAGTTCATTATCTCATTTATAGATCATAACAATAAAAATTTTAATTGTAATATAATAGGCTTTTGACATCTATTTATAACTTTTTTGCAAGTTTAGTTTGTGAATAACATGGTTAGCTATTTGCAAATTTTTTTTCTTTATATTGCGAAATTTTTTCTGCTTATAAAATGTTTACCATTCTTTGTCAAAATATTTTATGAGATAAGAGTTTTAAATTCCCTGAAAAATTACATGGCATCCTTATAAGTAACCAAACGCACCTTAACACAATTGCATCTTCAAGAGCATCCATGAAACCCAAGAACTGTACATAAACCCTACAAACAACAATGTAATGGTATAATTTACATCTTTTATTTTTTGTCTAATATACAAATACAAATAGGTTAAATTATTATAATCTCTCTTAAGATCTAGTAATATAATATTCGGTACTTTTTTTTATCTAAAATAACACATTTTTTATGAAGGTGTGAAAAAGCTAATTTACTCTTAATTCTAATATGATAAGTAAATAAAATATAAAAATAAATTGATTTTTTTACACCTTCATAAATAAGGTAAATGTTATTTCAAAAATAAAAGAGATGCACATGTTATATTACCAGGTTATGGTACCTATACAAACATTACATAATTGAAACACAATCTCCACAAACAAACAGAAGGGGAAAAGGACTTCACAGAAAACAAACAACAAAGGGTGAACAAGATAGCATTTTCAGCTATATTTATATATACAGAACCAAAGGATGAGTGCTTGAAATGGAAGGCGATATGGTTTAACTTCAAAGTTTAAAAAAGAGAGGGGCACAGAGACTAAGTATCCATAGCGTATATACATAATGCTTTGATGATATCACTTTCTTGTTTCCGCCATTGAAGGCGGGTTTGTAAGGGCCACTTTCTTGTTGATATCATTGTTAGAAGAAAACCTACGAAGCCCATCAAATTGAAGGAAACCGTCTACACGTCGGGTAAGATAGACCCCAAACATGGCCCCTAGAGAAAATGTTAAAATTGTCCTCAACATTCTTATATAATTGAGCTTTATCTAGCAAAAGAAAATGAAGTGAAGGGAAGAGAAGCCTAATAAGCCTTAAATATAATATGTAGGAAGTTCAAAATTGAGAGGGCTATCTATCTCCTTTCTTCAAGCTCAGCCACATGCAATCTGCTGGCTTTAAATGTTTGAGAAATCTGATGGTGTTTGTTTGAGATGCTTTTAATTCAACCATCGATAATTTTGCCAACAAAACAAGCTGTGAAGAATTCATCCCTCAAATTTTAGATACTTCAAATTATAAACTGACATATTTGCCTAAAGTATAAAAAACCTAACAATATTCTAATTTAGAAGCATTATATTTTATAGCATGAGATTTAAATTTTTTATTAGTGTCTCAAAATGGTATAAAAAAAAAGATCTCATGACTCATGTCACCATTTTGAAATACAATCCCAAAGCTGAATGAAATTTTCTCAAAACGTAAAATATACAATATATAAAATTTATGGCATCCATGATTGGTTAAATTGTACTCATGACTCTTAGTCATCATTATTAAGGAAATAAAAGAAATTAAATATTAGTGAATTTTTCTATGCCCAAGCAAAATATCACATTGCTTAAAAAAGTGTAAAGAAAGTTCTTGTAAAAAGAGGCAGCGATACTGACACAATCAAGAGTTGTATAAACTTCCTGAACAGATATTATAAATTCTTTCTTAGAAGTTTGTTATTCTCTGAATTCAAGTGTGATCTGGGCGTGGACAAAAGTGTTGGATTCTACTAATTCTTAAAACTGGACGGGTGTGAAACATTAAAGATCAATGAAGGGAATTTTAATAATTCATAAGGGATGTATGGATACTTGTTAATCACTTCCGATTTCAAAATTGATTTCAAAGAGTGTTTTAATATTCTCATCATGTTAAAAAGTTGTGTCAATAATTTTTCAATGAATTTTTTACTTGTATACATGAATTATTTTCATTGATTTAGTCTATAAAAAATTGATAGATTAAATCTATACAAGAATTTCTGCGTTATGTTATGCCTATTGTGTTTGAGTTCATAATAGCATATTCTCGTAGAGATCATCTTAGGCTGTGAAATTTAGAGAATATCTTCAACACATAGCCGAACGTTTATCAGTGTGTATCTAATTATGAAATTCTTGAGAATAGCAAGACCTTTTACTGAGGCTTCTGCAGAATAAGGACACGATGATGCCCAACCCGAGACTCAGTAATTCGGCCAAGGTGACGAAGGACCTGCAGAATGCCAAACAGTACACTGATCAAATTTCTTTGGGCAGCAATACCCAGAGACAAAAATAACGAGACATGTACACACTGCATATTCCACAAAGTAGTTCCTATCAGTTATCCAAATGCTGCTAGAAACAAGGATCTCAGTGGAGAGGATGGTAAATATTCACTGAGGGGATAATGGCATAAACATTAAGATTTGTTATTATATCAGTTCTAAATTCTTAGGTAAATTCAATTTATAAAAAATATGTAGACAAAATTAATTATGAAAATGTGAAAATGTGCAAATGTGCAAGGAGATTCAATGGGACTTACCTCTTATACGTTTATATGAGGCTATTTGATAATACTATTATATCACATCTCTTGGTATCTTGAATACCATGGTATGAGATATTAAGGTATAAGATACTATGATATATAAGATTATCATGTTTGGTATGACAATTGAAAATATAAAAAAAAATAAATGATATAATTAAAATTTTATAAAAGTTATCATAGCTAAAAATTGTATGGTGAGATTCTCATAATTTTTAAAAATTGTCATCTCATCACATCGTTGAATCTTGGATGACACCAAGCATTTTAGATATCGATAGATCCTTGGTGACTAAGGTTTATGAAAGAACGAAGATAAAGAAACAGCCCAACAGTTAGAAGAAATAAGGGGAGCTGTTGAGATCTTAAAATACGAGAAGTTAGTGACAGTTTCCAAGAGTGAGGGTGAATTAAATATCAGAGGTATCAGTCAGAAGGAAGGTATCTAGAAATTGGGAAAGGGAAATTGGGAGTGGCTAGCATACTCTAGAATGCTAGAGGATTATCTGTTTAGTATCTTTGTGTGTTAATTACTTGAGTGTTCTGTGACTTGTTTTGAGTAGGAGATAGTTATGTTGTTCTATAGTGTTATTATCCTAGTATAATCGTGTACTGTAATTAGAGAAGTAAAGTCTGTGTTTTTAGAAGTATTGTTCTGTATTGTGAAGTATATTATAGTGTTGTATCAATGTGACAGAATCTATCTCAGTATAATATATCAGCATTCTATCTTAATTACTATTCTAGGTGTGGATTCTATCAATTTGGTATCAGAGCAACGGTTCATTGGGTAATGGTCAGTACAAGAATGGAAGAACAACGTTGAGAAATTAGCGAGATTAAGCAAACATTGCAAGAATTTATGGCAAAGGTTCGAATTTTTATGGAAGAAACAAGGATGAGAAATTAGGGAGGCTATGAGGTATCTGTTGGAGGATCTGTTAGAGGGGAAGAAGACAGAATGCCTCAACAGGAAAAGGTTGTCTTGAATAGGGGAGAAGAAGAAACCAGACACAGGAAACTGGAATTACCTGTGTTTTCTGGTGAAGATCCTACTGGATGGCTATTCAAAATGGAAAGGTATTTTCAAGTTAATGGAGTGGACGAAGCAGAGAAGTTAAAGGCAGTTACAGTGTGTCTAGAAGGTGAAGTTCTGAATTGGTATCAATAGCTTGAAGGCAAAGAACCAATATGGACTTGGATGGAGTTTAGAGAAGTTGTTGAGCTTTTTCAACCTTCCCAAGCCAGTGACCAATATGAGTGTTTGATGGAGCTTAAACAAGATGGGATGGTGACTGCTTATAAAAGGAATTTTGAGCAGTTGTCGGCACTTCTCAAAGAAACACCTCAAAACCTTTTGATGGGTTTTTTTCGGGGCAGGTTGAATGAACAGATACGGGCTGAAGTAAGGCTTGGGCGACCCGTTTCTCTTAAGCAACTTATGGGCTTAGCCCAAAAAATAGAAGACAAGAACTTTATGTTGGATAGGGCCAAAGACAAAAATAGAGGCCATATCGGCTTGTATTGGGGTGGATGGACCAATATTGCAACGGGTCAAACTGGAAAAGAATTGGGTAAGAGTTCTACGATGGTGAATCAGTCTGAGCACGCTACAATTTTGGGGGTGGCATGGTTAAAAACTTTAGGGGAAGTTCAGATGAATTGGAAGCTACTTACCATGAGGTTTAAGTTGGGAAAAAAACATATTTGTCTTCAAGGGGACCCTTCTTTGGCCAAAACCTTGGTTTCTTTGAAAGCAATATTTAGATCCATACATTCTGGTGGGGAGGGATATCTGGTGGAATTTGAATCTTTTGAAGTTAAATCTGGAGTTGAGGAACCAGTTGAATTGCAACTTATTTTGCATGAGTTTGACTCTTTGTTTACAGTTCCAACAGGGTTGCCACCTTCAAGGGAACAGGATCACAAAATACAATTGAAGGTGGGGTTCCAACCCCTAACATTCGTCCCTATAGATACCCACATTCGCAGAAAAATGAGATTGAATGTCTAGTTAAAGAGATGCAGTGGTTAGAATTATTAGGCCTACTACTAGCCCATTTTCTAGCGTTGTTTTGTTGGTAAAAAAGAAGGATGGGAGCTGGTGGTTGTGTGGATTATCGGGCATTAAATCAAATAACTATGCCTGATAAGTTTCCTATTCCGGTGATAGATGAATTTCATGGTACAGCTGTATTTTCTAAGTTATATTTGAGATACGGGTACCATCATATTAGAATTCACGAGGGAGATGAACAGAAAACAGCTTTTAGAACTTATGAAGCCATTATGAGTTCTTAGTCATGCCATTTGGTTTGACTAATGCACCCGCAACATTCTAATCTTTGATGAACAGAATTTTCCAACCATTTTTAAGGTAATTCATTTTAGTGTTTTTTGATGATATTATGTTATATAGCCCAGATATGCTTGCTCATGAGCAGCATCTTCGAGTAACTTTGCAGATTTTGCAGAAGAATGTGTTGTTCTTGAATAGGAAGAAATGTTTATTTAGTCAAACCAAGATTGAGTATTTTAGGCACATTATTTCTTCTAAAGGGGTGCAACCTGATCCACAAAAGATAGAAGCTATGAAGAATTGGCCTATTCCTCATGATGTTAAGGGATTGAGGGGTTTTCTTGGACTTACTGGGTATTATAGGAAGTTTGTTAATGGCTATGGTGGAATTGCTGCTCCATTAACTCAATTTCTCAAGAAAGATAATTTTGTGTGGAATACGGAGGCATAAGTTACTTTTGAGGCTTTGAAACATGCTATGACGACACTTGTGTTGGTAATGCCTGATTTTTCCACACCATTTGAAGTGGAGGCGGATGCATATGACAAGGGAGTCGGTGCATTGTTAATGCAAGATGGACATCCTATTGCCTTCTTTAGTCAACAACTTTCTGAACGAGCTCAAAAGTATTTTGTTTATGAGCGGGAGTTAATGGCTATTGTATTGGCGGTTCAAAAATGTTGCCTTTATTTGTTTGGGCATCATTTTGTGATTAAAATGGATCAGAAAAGTTTGAAGCTTTTGTTGGAATAACGACTTACCATGGAACAGCAGAAGTGGGTTATCAAATTGCTTGGGCATAATTATCTATTCAATATAAACTAGGCAAGGATAATGGTGTGGCTAATCCCTTATCCTGCCAGAAAGGTTAGGTTGAGTTTGGCGCTATTTCGGTTTTGCATTGTAGTGGTTGGGACATTTTGGAGGTAGAAATTCAGCAAGATGCAAGGTTAGTTGGGATTTTTCACTAAGTGATGGCTGATCCTCAAAGTCAGCCTAATTTCTCTATTTATAAGGGTCAATTGTTGTTCAAAGACAGGTTAGTTATACCTCGCTTGTCACCCCATATTTCTCAGTTGTTGAAGGAGTTTCATTCATCTCCTTTGGGAGGTCATTCTAGATTTTTTCGTACTTATAAACAGCTCGCTACTTGGGTGCATTGGGTGGGTATGAAAAAAGATATCCAGCAGTATGTTGCCTCTTGTCATACTTGTCAACTTAATATGTATCAAGCTTTATCTCCCGCTGGGTTATTACAACCGTTATCTATTCCTTCACAAGTCTTGGAGGACATTTCTATGGATTGTTATTACTGGGTTACCAAAATCTTGTGGTAAAGATGTCATTTTGGTGGTTGTAGACCGTCCTACAAAATATGATCATTTCATTGTAATGTCTCGTCCGTTTACTGCCAAAAAGGTAGCCTTACTGTTTGTGCAGGAGGTCATTCACTTACATGTTTTCTTGGATCTATCGTGTCTAACCAAGACCGGATAAAATCAATCATTTTTGGCAGGATTTATTCAAGTTAGTAGGGATACGTCTCAATTTCAATTCAGCTTATCATCTGGAGACTGATGGCTAGACAACGGTTGTTAATCGATTTATGGAAACTTATTTGAGATGTTTTGTTGGGGATCAACCCAAGCAATGGGCTAAATGGATTTCATGGGATGAACTTTGGTACAATACTACCTATCACCGATCTGCTGGCATGACTCCTTTTATGGCCGTGATCCTCCTGTCATTCTTAAATTCACTTATGAACCTTCTATGATGGATGCAGTTAATATTCAAATTTAGGAATGTAATATGGTGTTGGAGGAACTCGAAGCTAATTTGTTACAAGCACAAATTTATATGAAGGCAACGGTCGATCAAAAGCGTCAGGCTGTGACACTTGATGTTGGTGACTTGGTGTTTGTGAAAATTCACCCTTATAAACTCCGTACTTTGGCTAAGAAAGTGAATGAGAAGCTTAGTCCACGCTTCTATGGTCCTTATAAAATTCTTGCCAAGGTGGGAGAAGTTGCCTATAGACTTGAGCTTCCTCCTACAGCATGAGTTCACCTTGTGTTTCACATTTCTCAACTAAAGAAAGCTATAGATCCTGCCCTTCCATCTTCACCCTCCCTCCTTTTTAAGTGAGGAAAATGAATTATAAGTTCAACCAAAAATGGTCCAGGACAGCAAGCAATTGGCTAATGAGGACTTGGAGGTGTTGATTAAAGGGTTGATTTGCCCGATTGTGATAGTACTTGGGAGTTGGCAATTGATATTGCTTCACACTTTCCAGCTTTTCACCATAAGGACAAGGTGCATCTTCAGGGGGGTTAATGATAGATCCTTGGTGACTAAGGTTTATGAAAGAAAGAAGAAAAAGAAACAACCCCAACAGTTAGAAGAAATAAGGGGAGCTGTTGAGATTTCAAAATAAGGAAGTTGGTGACAGTTTCCAAGAGTGAGGGTGAATTAAATATTAGAGGTATCAGTCAGGAGAAAGGTAACTGGAAATTGGGAAAGGAAAATTGGGAGTGGCTAGCATACTCTAGAATGCTAGAGGATTATCTGTTTAGTATCTTTGTGTGTTAATTACTTGAGTGTTCTGTGACTTGTTGTGAGTAGGAGATAGTTATGTTGTTCTATGGTGTTACTATCCTAGTATAATTGTGTACTGTAATTAGAGAAGTGAAGTCTGTGTTGTTAGAAGTATTGTTATGTATTGTGAAGTATATTACAGTGTTGTATCAGTGTGACAAAATCTATTTCAGTATAACATATCAGTGTTATATCTTAATTACTATTCTGGGCGTGGATTCTATCAGATAACATATCAAACATAAGTATTTTGGATGCCATATTAGAATATGAAAAACAATGTACCAAATGCTTCCTATGTCTATTCATAATTGACTTAATATACTTATTTTTTGTAAATCGGATCTATATTGGAATTTCCCCAGCTTCACCATTGTCTATTATAACCATATTAAGCATTTCTGCATTAACTCAATGAGTAAAATGGCTAAACACTAAACAGGAAGTGATATTTTGATCAAGAAATCAGTTCACCTCTTCTCATGCCCTAGTCTCATTGTTCCTTTCTTACCATAGTAAATTTTTCTTTAACCATCTCAGTCTATATGGGGTAAAAAAAATGATATAGTGTACTATGTGCACTTGGTCACCAAGTATGAAGAGATCAGTTTAAGTACTCACATGATGATCCAGTTTAAATAACTTCGCTAGTAATTAAAAAGCAAGTTTGACTTCACCAAAAGAAAAGGTTGGAGACAAGAATATTCACCGTCAGTATTGCTTTTCCAGTGTTGTCAAGCCTCAGGGCTGGACCTTTAATGTCAGCTTCAAGGAAAAAGTGCTTCCCCTTCATCCCTTCCGTAGATGCAATATCTCTTAATTCCTGCATTTTGCAGCGCATTTGAGAACCATTTCTTTTGGCATAAAGTAATGGGATAATTACAATGGTTAGAAGCAAGAAGCAAGAAACTGCACATGATTGCTTCAGATTCAGATAGAGTCTAGAAAATGAAACTTAAGGTTTCACTCACCAGGGCTTTTTCCCAATGGTTTTCTGACAACTTCATAAACAAGGAAAATAATTTGTCAGGACAAATGCAAACTTCAACAAATATAGTTTATAACAAAAAAGAAACTGATAAGTAACCTTTTTTTTGGGGGCTGCAATAATTTGAGCATTTGTTTCAGCATAAGATGCCATATCATTGATTGCTGCATTCACCTTCTCCAGAGTAAGCCTACCTCTCATGTATCTGTAATGAGACCTAGAATTAGGCTATTTAGTAGGCACAAAAAATATACCTCTCATGTAAAAGTACTAGAAACGTGAAAATATTCAAGCTATTAGCCTATTACAGGGCATTACAACAATGACTATCACGGTATTTTTGTTCAGCAATGTACAGGTATTTCATTGACAGTCCATTACCTTGCCAAATCATTAATTTTCATAAATTGTGATGGTGCTGATGAACTATGAAACTTAATACGGTCATTTATAAGGTGCATATACATACAGTCTGGGCGAATTCATTCTGACAGTTTATTGAGACTTGTCAAATGAAAGTATGCCTAATACTTACGAAGACAAGGAATCTAGTTCACTGCCAGTGATGTACCACATTGGTGGAGAACCACGACCTTTTTTCTCCTAAAACAGAAAGAACAAGACAAAGAAAATGTGAAACCTCACTTTATCTGGTGAAGGAAAGACATAAGCATCCCTGATCCCACCAAGCTAATAGAGAACTCCAAAATGGGAAGACAAAGAAAGCGAGGACAATAAATACATAACGCATTGAGTAAGAATACATTTAAACTCCCAATGACATGCAAATTCAACTATTAATATTTGGGGAAGGATGAGGAGATTGAAGGGCGGAAAAGAAAAGCATAGGCCACAACTATCAAGTAAGCTTTGATACCATTTCCAGATTCACTCCATATGAAAGCCTAAAGCAATTTTCATGAGAAAGGCTTCTCATGCAAGTCAAAAGAATATTTTAACTCAGTTAATCAAATAAAAGACAATAATCATTGGTTAAAGTGTGAGGCAATTGCAGGCAAGTTCCTCCACTTAAGTCGTGAGGGGGAGATTTGTTGTGGGTTCCTCCTTAAGTGAAGGTTGCCAAACAATTTGACCAATGATATTTTGTCACACTCTTTAACCAATGAGAGTGTTGCATTTTATTTGACCAATAGAGTTGAAATATTCTCTTGACTTGTTTGATAATTTTTTCACCACTATGATGACGGTTGGGTATTTTTTTGTGGTAAGGTGAGACACCTACGTACACAAAAGGAGAGAGCATTTTCTTTTAATTTTTCAGCCTTGTTACAACGTGAAAGGGAGAAAGGAGAAGTCATTTTTCAACATCTTTAACCTGCAGATGGGACAATGACTTCTACTTTAATTCTAATGAATTTCTAGTATGTTATTCACTATGTTGTGAGTCTATACCATCTTATATGATTTTATCTTTTCTATTTGGCCGAGCATGATTACCCATTTTTAATGGATTTTAGAGGTATTTAAAACCGACCTAATCTGTTCCTCGCAATTAAACCATTTAAAAAAGACCAAAAATCAATTAAATTTTGGAGTTTTTCGGTTTAAAGTTTTTATAAACGAACGATTTGAAAAAAAAAAAAATTCCGGCACCAAACCAACCACATTCAAAAAAATATATTTTATCTTATATATTTATATATACTCACACACGGATGATAAATATATTGTTGTTTTGTACTATAATTTGAATTTGGATTATATCTTTGTTAAATTTATAAATTCTAAGCTTGTGACATTTGATTTCTATTAGTTTGTGTCTATTTTTGAACTTTCGAATTTTGGATGAAGCTTTATAGAAGTTATGAGATTGTTTAGAATGATTTTTATTTTATTATTTTTTAAAATAATTTTTGAAAATAATTCTAAAAAATAGTTTTATAGAACAAAAAAATAAAAAATTTGTTTAGGTAAAAATATTTTTCATCAGTTGTTTTTCATATTTTTTAGAAAACAGATGACAAAAACAAGCCAAAACATAAAAAAATTATTTTTGTTTTTTTATTTTCTAGTTACTATTTTGAAAAAACAGTTTTTAAAAATAACTAATGAAAACAGTTACCCAAACGAGTTTTTTTGTTCTCGCAGAATAAAAAAATATTTTTTAAAAACAAAACTAAACAAGGCCTTTTTGGGCTATTTCTTTTTTTTTTAATATTAAGATTGGGTTGTAATATTATTATTATTATATGAGCTAATTTATTAAATTGGGACTGTTTCACTTTTTTTAAAAAATTTTGGGCCATATCTTTTTAAAAGCTTTGTTGGATTTAATATGGGAGCAAACTCATTTTTGGAGAACTCAAATCGCCGGAACTCAATGCCCAAAACGAAATCAAATTAATTTGGTTTAGTTCAATTTTTTCACAAAAGCCAAACCACTCTGTTTGAATTTTTGAAAAATCGATTTCATCGGTTTGATTATTTGGTTTGTGTTGAATGTTCAACATTGCCTACATAGAGTGATTAAGTGTTGTATATAAGTACGTGATATCTCTCCCTTGACAAGCCGATTTTTTTAAGAGAAGTTAGGCCCAGTAAATTTTAACATGATATCAGAGGCGAGGCGAGGTTCTAGATCATCAGTCCACCCTTCAACAATTTGCAAAAAACCAACCAAAACCGAACTGATGAATGGTTTATGTATAGGTTTGGAGATACCACTATTTGTTGATGATTAGCGAGTGTGGTGAGCTCTAATGTTATTAGAATACTACTGATGTACTCAGATATTTTATTAGTGGATTATTTTGTTTGTGTAAATCAAAATACAAAGTGAGTCAAGTGACAAATAATAACCATAAGATATCTGATAATTTCAGATCAATCAGCTATCATTGAATAGAAATAATAAAATTCGAAAAATACATTCACAAAACTTAATATGGAAAGCCCTAAAAAAAACAACGATACAAAATTTTGTAAAATTTTCACTATAAAAAAAATAATTACAAGATTCTCATAACATTTCTCACGAGAGTTTTTCACGTTAAATCTGATGTCTCTGTGATTTTGCTTTGCCAATGTTTATTATTTCTACGCATCAATAGCAAATTGATCCAGAATTACCGTACAATTTCCCAACACTTAAGGAGGTCAACTAACATAGAGGAACCCAACAACTAAACCCACTATTCGATACTGTTCTATCTGATCTGATATTTGAATATTTCCTATTATGACGTTAACCAGTTTAAAATTATAATTGAAATATACCAGATTTTGCTTACCTTCGGTAATGCTGCAGGCTCTTCATCAAGTTTCAACGACTCAAATCCAGGTTCTTGTCCAGAAGATTCAGGAAACAAACTGAGAAACAACAACTGTTAGACATCTGCTCAAGGAAGTTGGGATCTAAACAAATCAAATAATAGAAAGAAATGTGACTACCATCTACTAGTTTCCAAATTTGACGTTATCGTTCTTTCAGGCATTAATGAGGGAACATGAAGAGACATATTCTGCAATTTCTTTTGCTGCTGGAGTGATGCATTGATGAGTTTCTACAATTAGGCAAAGAAACCCAAAACAATTATTAATTGAGAACACTGAACAGTTTACTCAACCAATGTAATCCAAATTACTAACCTCTGTCTGGCCACACACATAATTGCAAAGAACAAAAATAAAACAAAATCTTCTTTTTGCATTTTTATCTTCAAATTATAAAAAGATAACCGATCAATCATAGGGGCAAAAGCTCTGTCGAAAAGTGCTATAACTATAAAATATGGTTATTTTTCTTGTTTCAACTTTTGGTTGAAATCTGGTTTTGGAGGAATAATACAATCTGCAACAAAATAAACTCAATACTTAGGAACATTTAGGTGATGGATTTTTTTTTAGCCAATATAAAACAAATAAGTAATCAGATTTTTATTTTAAAATTTTTATTTCCAATCACTAAGCAAGCACATTGGGGGACTCACTCTAGTGAAAGATTTACATTGGGGCACATCATCTTTTGGGGAATTAGAATATTAAAAGTAATACCCAGATCTAATTAAGCAGCGGTTCTTTATCTGAGGTCTCCGCTCAGCAATCCAACATAGTATAAACCAAATCAATTCAATTTCAGCCAAATTCTAGAATTGTTAACCCCAAAAAAAGGCGCAACTGGATAAAAAGAATGAAGAAAAAAATTCGACGAAAATTAGAAGCCCAATTTCCCAAACCATTTTTCTCAATTTGATCTGAAATCATTCCAAGCCTGAATCAAACTTCTGCTATCATTACATTAATAAATATATTGAGAGAGAGAGAGAGAAAGATGCCTTGGCTTTAGGAATAGCTTCTGTCTCTTCGCGCAACCGGCCCTTGATGGCCTGCACCTGAAGCTCCATGGCTCTCAGCGCAGAGTCCATCGTCGACAGATCGGTGATGCTGCTGGCTGGGTACACTGCAAAAAGAAGATAAGCAAATTTGTGTATATTATTCAAAGAAAATTCAAAAAAAAAAAAAGAAAAAAAAAAAGAGTATGAAATTGGGGGTGGAACCACTCACTGTTTCTTCCAATAACGAGCTCTTGAAGGTCGGTAATCCGAGCGTTGAAGGAAGAGATCAAAGAATCCAGAGACGACCCAGCTTTGTTCACATCCATATCTCTGGGATGCGTCCACCAATCTCTTCTCTGATTCAAATTCGGTGTATCTGCGCGCTTTTCAGAGTGACGATAATTTGAAATCTCAAGACTCAAGCTAGTTTCGGCGGGAACGTTTGGGTTGTGGGCCTTGTGGCTGGGTAACACCTTTTACTTTTGTTTCTTTTCATTTCCTTTTTCCATTTCAGTGGACTTTGGTTGGGTTGGCCCTTTTTATACGGGCCAGAAAACCTTCAAATCAGTGGAAGTTTACTGTAAAAATAATAGTATTTTACAATTCTCATAAAAAAAATCACAATTACTCATGGGAAGAATGAGATAAATAAAAAGAGCTGAAAAAATAGATTGTAAAAGTTGCATGAGTATTGTAATTGTGAGTAGCATTACTCTTCAAATTAACTAATAAATCAAACTGTTATAAGTAGGGAAGTCTATCGATTGTGATTCGGTCATCAACCTATGTGTTTTTCCTCAAATTAATTAGTTAGTTATCTTAATGTTTCCTTAACTTTAGTAACTCATCTTGAAAATTCTTACCATAGACTCAAATTTAGATTTAAATCTTAGTAAGCTCTAAAATATAAAGATTTCTTAATTTAACTTAATGAGTACAACAACCCTTGATGGGAAAGGTGAAGGGCTACTTATGTCAACAATAAGTGAGGATGATGTTGTATCACAATCTATTTGGATGTTTTGAAAAAATATATATTTTTTATAGATGGAGAAATTAAAAAATAATACATTTTATTATAATGATATGTTATTTTGCATTCGAATGTAATAAATGAAAATAATTTCTCTTTCTTCCTCTGTCAATCTCTTTAATTAAAAAAGTCAAAAAAATTATCTTTTTAAAGTTTAAAAAATTATTTTATTTTAACTTCTTCTTTTTATTAAAATGAAATTTAAATAATTCAAATTTTATAATCATTTTTCTTAAAATAAAAACATCCGAATAAGCCCTGAACACTTTTAAGTCCCAAGTGGCTTCTTGATCGTGATGAAACTGAAAAACCTATTTATCACATCACATTGATGTAGCGCACCAGTCGACTAGTGTTCTTACTTCTTAGGCCGATCGACATATGCCTGTGGTTTAATTGACTAGAATTCATGGGCTTATTGACCAACTTGTGCCTTTTTCGGCCTAAATCGCGAGTTGTCACAAGGCCGGGCTCCCTCCTCCTCCCTACTCCAAATTAATTCAACTGTAGAATATGTTTAACCTTATTATTGGTTTTGGGGTATTCAATATTATCTAATGGAGTATATATTTTGTTGTGAGATTGGGTATTCAGTCATTCACCATAGGAAATTGAGATATTTAGTTATAATTTTATGAGAATTCAGTGTTAATTCAATTGTGTTGAGAGAATATATGGGATTAGGAAATTTAATTATGATTTTTTAAATAGTTATGTTAATTAAATTAAACTTACTGTCATATGTCATATTAACAAGTTAATTTAGTACTTACTAAATTTTATGTGGTACTTAAAAGAATCTGCCTTTATACTCAATCCGTTTCAAATTATCTGTCATTTAAGGTAATGACACAAAAATTAAGGTAACTATTAAATAGTCTTAATTTTAATAAAAAATAAGTGTACTTGACTAAATTACCCTTATTAAAGTCAATTTAAACTCTTGTTACTATTCTATTGAAGATAACAATAAATATGGGTAATATTAAAAAAATAACAATTAATGCTTCATTGGTAATGTAAAACGACAGATAATTTAAAAAACATAAAGCTCTTAAAACGACAAATAATTTAAAATGAATGGAGTATATACGTAAAGAATATGACTTACAGAGACTCTTTTCGGGATTATATTCAACCAGAGTCTCAATGGAAGTCAGCCATGGCCCATGACTCATGAGCTTGAATAATTATAAACACTTCAAAAAGGTTGTCTGCCGGAAACTATGTAATTACTAATTTTAGAGGACAAACTCAACGGCTTAATTCCATCATATTGGGAATACCACATTCAGGTTGTTGCCACCATTATTAAGAACTACGTGTTTAAAAGTATAGACACTGATATAAACACAAAAATATATAACAAAAACACATATACTAAGATACAATAAAGTTTAATATGCTTATGTATAATTTAAAGTATCATATTGTATCTGATATAAGTATTTGACATGTATTAAATACGAATGTTTTTTATTAATTATTTTTTTAATTCTTTAGAGGTACTATATTTCATAAAAGTATGGTAAGAGAGTTTTTTTTTTTGTCTGATATCATTATAAAATAAAAATGGTGTTATAAAATAAATATTAATGTTGATATTCATGAATATGGATCCTTTATGTTTTTAAAATATGATATTGTCATATTTTGAGAGAGATGAACATAATGTGCATGAGTCTAACTACATAATGAGTTTCATACATTGTGTCTGTCTCACTTCAAATAAAAAGTATTCTTTCCGTTTCAAATTATCTATCGTTTAAGGTAATAGCACAAGAATTAAGATAGCTATTAAATAATCTCAATTTTAACAAAAAATAATTGTACTTGACTAAATTATCCTTATTAAAGTCAATTTAAATTCTTATTACTACTAACAATAAATAGGGATAATGTTAAAAAAATAACAATTAATACTTCATTGGTAATGTAAAACGATAAATAATTTAAAATAAAATAAAACTCCTAAAATAATAGATAATTTAAAATAAATAGAGCATCATATTCTTTAAGAAAGATGAGAAGATTTTAGTTGATGGAGGGGGATGTTTGTGTTGGTTTCAAGAAGAAAGCATAGTTTCAAAAATATTTCTCAATCCCAATTCGTTTTATTGGGATTTTAAGTTTCTTCTAAGTTGCTTTTGTATATTAAATTTGGTTTCACAGGAGACATACTTGGAACTGCTGCATCTTATGTCTCTTATTAGGTACGGAACACCATGGCTATATAGCTCTTGCCATACAACTTGCTCTAGTGCATTCACCTCTATAAAAATTTAATATTTATATAATAGAATACTAAAATATCAAACATGATAACTTTTTCTATCTGTGATATCCTCTATAGTTAATTTTATATAATTTTTAACATTAAATATCCATTTTTATTGAAAAGGTAATAATCATGAGTTTAAGGTCTCATTGTCAAATTTTCAATTTTCAATTAATAATTATATTTGATTTGCTTTCTAAGCAAATTAATGTTATATAATGATATAAATGATTTAACATACTATTAATTATAATCTAATTGATAGTGGAGTGCAAGCTAAGAGGGCATTTAATTAGGTTTTTTTATGGTCTAGTATATAGTACAGTTCAAGATGGATCTCGCGATTTCCAGAGTACGGCAAAACTGTTATGAGAACATGACAGAAAAATAAAATTCACAAAGTCATTAGGCTGTAATCGGCAAAATCAATCTAATGAAAATTTAATCTAACTAATCAAAAAACTAGTCCATTGAATAAAATTGTCTAACTCATCTATATGGCCATATCGGCCAATACTATCAGACGATGTGCGACTATAATGTTCACTTTGTATCAATTTCTTCCATCTCAGAAAACACATGTCTCCCTTGTCATGTGTTTCTTTCTATGCGAGAACTATATGGAGCACACACTTAAGAGTCAACTTTGAAACCAAATAATGCAAATTGAATCTAACTAATCAAAAGACTAATCTGTTGACTATGGTTGTCCAACCCACATGCATAACCATATCGGCTAACACTCCTAAGCAATGAGAGATTATGATGCTTACTTTGTGTCACAACCTTAATAAGTTGCCGTGGCGACTTATAATATAGGAAGATGCTATGCTCAATTTGGATTAGGTCATGTGTATATATCATCAATTTTCTGTACTCTTGCAAGACCCTGAAGAAACAAGCAAAGAGTAAAGGATGCTTGGTATATATATTTAGAAGTAATAGTGCTAAGGCAGAGAGTAATCTTGGCTTGTAGATCAGTGATCTTCTTCATATGAAGGGAGAAAGAGAAAGGAAGGAAGTGAATTAATTGAGGCGACAAAAATACCCAAAACCATGTGGGATAAGAAGACTTGCAATCATCTAGTGGAAATTAACGTTAGGATGGGACCACCTCCTATAACATTTTCCCCTCATTTAAGATGGACCAACCACCACCGCCATCTTACAAATAACTGCTACTTTCTCTGTAACTGCTTCCAACCGAAGAAAAACAATTACAGAAATTAGGCAAATGACGACCTTTAGCAGCGATTTCAGAAAACCGCCACTAATGTTTAGTAAATTTTTTAAAATGATAACTCAAACGGCATCGTTTTAATACCTGTTAGACTAACCAAACTTAAAATCCATGTAATTATTTTTTTTACTAGAATATTTATTTATAGACAATTTTTAAAAAGATTAATATATACCTAATATATATTTTAATTCTACTATGATAATATATATATATGACATGGAATAACATATCCCTAAACCAAATGATTTTGTTAAAATTCTTAATTAAATAAATTATTTCAATTATCTAATTATAAATATTTAATTTTCAAATAAATATAATTACATAAATAAATAATAGCTTTTTCTTTCTTATCCTGCATATCCAGAGAACTATTCCCTTGAAGATTTTGTTGGAGAATTAAGCATTAATGGCCATGCACATGCATCACAAAACCGACATGAATATGATAGACAGAGTTACAGTAACATATCAATATATATGTAGAAAATTAACATTCTATACATGACCAGTAACTTTCTAGGTGCTTTAATGCTTCTGCTCATAAACCATGAACCTTTCGCATCAATGTTGATCACCACCTCTTCATCAAACACCAAACCCCTAAATATCCAACATACTAATTAAAACTTCAAATCGTAAACTATTTCTAGTTCTTGATCATTGAAAATATGTTGTTACTACTTACTAGCTAGGTTATTTCTAGTTCAGGCTAATTAATCAATGTCTCGCACAGGTTGAAACTGTACTAACTTCCAAGCCCCCATGAACGAATATATTCAGAGGTCTGGTTTACTTCTGAATCTGATAATCCATTTAAGAATGTGATAAAGACAGAGAGAGAGAAGATAACTCATAATTCAGCCATTATATTTACTGCAGTAAAAGCAGTTAATTTCAATAATGATGATCAGATTCATGATGATATGATAACAATGAGGTAAATGAAGGAAGAGTAGGAAGAGGAGAAAATAGAGATATATAATTAAGTTGCATACGATCATGATTCTTCCTGTGGCTATAATGATATGGAGAACTAGGTAGATTGAAACTGGAAAGCATTATCTCTGATGTACATTATACAAAAGAACAACACTTAAGATAGTCTAAGTCATAGAGTCATATATATATATATATATATATAAGTCGCTGTAGTCATATTATATGTTGGCAAAACTAAACATTTCACCCTAGAATGAGAGCCCTGCCTTCATATATATTGCTATACTTAATCATTATCCTTATTCAGGGCTTCTTCTCATATAGATCAGCAAGAAATTAGGTATAAACATCGTGTTGCTCAGTTATGAGAAGGAGGATGCGTCTTTGGTGGTGAGTAGTCCAGGTTAAACCCAGGATTTTTCTCCCCAGCTGGTTTCTTGTGAGGCACACGCCAGGAAACTGAAACAAGAGACTCAGTTTGTAAAGAACCTGCTCCTTCTTTTCCCTTAGCTTTCAGCACCGTCTGGTTGATGCTTCTGGTCTCCCTTATTGGCTTTTCAGTATCACCAACCAACCGAGTCTGCATCTTCTTATTTCCATTAAGACTCTGTCCAAGCTGCTTTTGGGATGGATCAAAATCGTTCTTATTATCATTCTGCACAAAAACGAAAGCTTATAGGGCCATGTAACACTTAAAAGTTAAAAGTACATAACGAGTAACCGAGATAAGGAAATTTTAGAATAGTGTTGCATGATATTTTACTTTTCAACCATTTAATTATTTGAAACATTTGAGAAGAAAATAAATATCATGAAACATTATTTTAAAAATACAGTTCCATATTCTGAAGCTGCTTTTGAGAGTGATCAAAACTGTTGTTATCATCATTATCCACAAAAATGAAAACTTATAAGGCTATGTACACAAAATTATAAAGATCAGTTACCTAGAAACTAAATGTCATAATTATACCGTTCTAAACAGTATATCTAAAAACACATGAATAAAACTATAATGTACAAACCTTGATAAAGAAATGGGTTTTCTTCTCGAGCTTCTTGTCAAGACTGCTGATGAGTCGGGCATTACATGCATGCAAGGAAAAGCACAGAAAGAAAAGAACAAGGAATGTGATCACTGACATAGTAAGAGACAGAAACTAGTCTGAGCAAGAACTGTAGTGTTTGTTTGTGGGTTAAGGGTTTGGGTTGCAGATCAAGTATTTGTAGTAACGAAGAAATTAATGAGCATTAAATGAGAGAACTTGAGGAGGACTAAGAGGTTCTCTTACAGAACATGGAGTTGTAGGGGAAAAAAGAAGTAATGGGACAAGATGAAGATGTGGTGGCCTCCTCTCTTTTGTCCCTTCCTTCTGACGTTTCAATTCACTGGGACCCAAGAGAGGGGAAAAGAGAAGCAGCACAGGCCCTTCTTCTGGGATATATAGATGAGAGAGTCCAAAATGGAGATTTTACATCTGAAAAATGGCATTAGAGAGAGAGAGAGAGAGAGAGAGAGAGAGAATATATATTTAGTAAAGTGAAACATCAAACAAAATCTAGAATTCTATGTATGTGCTTGCCTTCCTACTTGGTGCTACCGAGGAGCTTCATTTCTTTGTCTTTTTCTCAAGGGCTCGCAATATTTGAATGGCTAGTGCCTCCTTGTTTCTTCCCCTTGCCTGCCTCTTTTTCACCCTTGGGAAATTATAACCAATATTATATTATATGTGAAAAGTAGGAACGCTTTTTTGTTCATTAGGCTCACAATAGCCTCAACAATTTTAAGATTATCATCTTTATTTTAGTATTTTGAATATTAAAAAGCACTTAAGATATTCATATTTGATACATTAAGATTGTTAATATCATTCAAGATATTAAAAGACATATATAAGAATATGATATTACTTTATATAATATATCATATTACTTAAAATTTATAGAGATATCATATACATCCTTGAATTTTTAGTTTACTAATTTTTATCAAATATTAATTGTATTTTTCTTAGACAATAATTTTAATTATTATATTAAACATAAAAATATTATATATCATGACATTTCACATCTTAGTATTTCATACCATGGTATTCAAGACACTAAAAGAAAATATAAGATACTAATAAACCAAAAGCTTCATAATTGTATAGTCCGTGATATCCAAGTTAATTTATGTGTATTTCAATTAATTTATTTTTTTATTCTAATTAAAAATAACACATTATATATTCGCAGCTAGATTAGGGAATTCACTAAAAAATTCTAACAACCTTATCTTAAAAATTAGTAAAATCAATATTCAAATATATAATAATTTGGTTCCGCCCATATGCCAACCTCTTGGACTTTAACACCAACAATTTCACATTTACTTCAATATATACTTGCTGGGCACCATGAGAAAGTAGAATTAAGTCAAAATCATGTAGCAGTTTGTATAAATAATTGTGCGCAAGAAATACTTTTGGTATGAGGTTGAGTTTGGGAAGGCTAATTAACTCAGAGGGATAGCTATTTTAGCTCTAATACATTAGTCTTTTTCTTATAAAATAATATTGTTTAATAAGAGCATTTTCAGAGTAAATCTGATGTTGGGCAGGGCTATAAGCATGAGTTTTACCAAATTTTAAAAAGTCCATATTTAAAATTCAATAAATTTTTATATATAGTATAAAAGTAAAAATCCACTTAATAATATCTTAGAGAAATCAATATAAGGTTTAAATAATGAAAAATCTTATTAGTTTATAAAAAATGTTAGGTTCAATTTTTTGTGAGGTGTAAGTGTAACTAAAAGAAATAGAATTAGCTAGGTTAATTGAATGCCTCTTAAATCTTTCACTTGTAATAAAATTGAAGTAAAGTCGTTTAGGTTTTTTCATAATTAAACTCTTCCATCAATTAATGAAACATATATTAGTAGCCACTAATAAAAATAATTGAATTAATTGAGTGATCAAAAATTATTATATGCTTTATTCATTAATTAAATAATATAATAATATGTATCGATTGAAGAATCTAATAATAAACATTAAATATCTTTAATTAAGTTTTTTTCCTATGTGATGATGAGAACACAAATTTTATATATATATATATATATATATATATATATATATTGATGGCTAAAATTAAAAAAAAATACCTACTTTATGAGTTTTTTAAAATAAAGTTCCTTGATTTTAGGATTAGCTAGCTTGATTTGTTTTAATTTTAGTCATCAATTATTTATTTAAAAATAATTATTGACTCCTCTAACTTCTTATATAAGATCACTCATCTCATATAATATATCTAATTAATTAATATATATA